>VZRP01003408.1:110427-123976 GCA_013397995.1 Malurus elegans | reverse complement strand
CGGCCCGGCCGAGGGAGCGGGGCCGCGGCTCCGGGGCTGCAGCGGGGGGAGCGGCGCCTTCCTGGGCCAATGTCCGAAGGGTCGCCGCGGGCTGCGGGGCCGCGCTTGGCGGCGCTGCCGGGCCTTTGGGGCCGGTTGTGCCCCCTCGGCTCCGTGTCCCCTGCCCCGGGGGTACCGGGTCGGTGCTTCCCCGGTGGTCCCGTGTCTAAAGCGGCCGCAGCCCCTCGGCTGTGAGAGGGGCGGGCTGGGCTGGGCTGGGCGGGGCAGCCGCGCCCTTGTGGGGCTCAGGCAAGCACTGGGAATGTGCAAAAAAAAAAATGCCTCGTAGAAACACCGGAGTTTTCATTTTGTCCGTGATACCGCATTTCCTGCAGCGGTCTTGCCTTTCTCGCGTACGGCCCGTTCCGTGTACACGGAGTGTAATTTGCGGGCGGTCACGGAGCCCCCGGGCTTCTCCGGGGCTGTTTAATAAGCGCTGACCTTCACCGTGCGAAACAAAAGGAGTGACTGGAGAACTTGTCGGCGCTTTCTCAGCCCGTGGGAAGGCCACGCTTTGTGTTTATGCAACGCGTAATAATACACGTGTGTTTGTGTGTGTGTGTGCTTGAGCAGGGATTAAGTGTGACAAGAGTGAAACCTGTCTGAAGTGTTGGTAATTCCATATTAACTCGAAGCCTTCTGTAATCTCCAGCAGCAGAATTCGGAGGGGCACGTGTTGTCTCTGTGCCCTGGGTTTTCCTGCTGCTGCCTCAGCAGGATAAAACCCATGATGTGACTTCAGTGAGTTGTCATTTCTCAGAATTATTTTGACTGAATCCCTTTTTTCCCTTTCAAAAGCTGATCCTGGGATCAACATATCTTACTGCATATTAATAAGCTGTTGCCACACTTCCTGTACCAGGTAACTTTCTTTATATTTCATCAAAAATGCCCTGAGAAATTCTTTCCTGGTTCTTTAACTCGCCTAGTGTTAGTTTTCTTATTAAAAAAACAAAAAAACCCCACAAACATGAGATGTACATGTGTATACATAAATGTAAAAATGTATTTTCAAATCGTTTTATAACCTTGTTGTGGGCTGAGCCAGACTAGATGCTAAGCACCCACCAGAGCTGCTCCATCACTCAACAACAGAAGGAAAATATAATAAAAAGCTCCTGGAAAGGGAGTGATCACTCACCACTTGCCATTGTGGGCAAAACAGACTCGACTTGGAGAAATCAGTAATAAATTAAACTAATTAAATTTGAGGTGGATAATGAGAAATAAAGGCAAACCTTACAAACATCTTGTTCCCCTCGTTTCTTTACAGCCTTAACTTTACTCCTGATTTTCTCTACCTCCCTCCCCCCAGGAGGATGGGGATTGCAGTCAGTTCAGGGCAGGACTCCTCACACCTTCCCCTGCTCCAGCGTGGGGTCCTTCAGCGGGTGTAGATGGATCTCTGCTCCCCTGTGGATCTCCAGGGGCTGCAGGTGGATCTTTGCTCCCCTGTGGATCTCCAGGGGCTNATGGATCTCTGCTCCCCTGTGGATCTCCAGGGGCTGCAGGTGGATCTTTGCTCCCCTGTGGATCTCCAGGGGCTGCAGGTGGATCTCTGCTCCCTCTCTCGGCAGGGCACAGCATGGGCTGTGTCACAGGCTGCCAGGGGAGCCGTGCTCCAGTGCTTGCAGCACCTCCTGCACTGACCTTTAAGGGTGCAGGTCTGCTTTTTTTTAAATATTCCCATTCCTCTCTGCACCTGAAGTAGCCATTTCCTCTCCCTCCTTTAAATCCATTATCCCTAAGGTTCTTTCACTGTCACTGATGGGCTCAGTCTTGGCCAGTGGCAGTTTCATCTTTTGGCTGTGACGCCCCAAAATCTGACCATGCAAATCCAATACAAAACTGAAAGGGGGGGGGGAAACTGCTTAAGAACACTTTGGAAAGTGTCAGCTAAGCTTAGGAGGTCTTTTGAAAATGTGGCATGGTAACAGATTTGTTTAAATCTGTGCTCTTCATTATTTACAGTTGAAGGGGTATTTTTGGGATTGCAGTGTGTCCATGAAATAAGTGATGAGGTATGAACAGGTTTAAATTACACAGGAGCTTTTTAGCAGTAATGCCTGTAATCCATAACTTCCGTTAGCAGACTCTGCCTTGACATTTGGAGAACTGGCTTTGGCTTCAACCTGAACATGTTTCACTTCCGAATGCTGGTCATTCTTGGCCTCTCACGTTTCCTGCTTCCACCCCCCTCTCTGCTGGCCATCATCCATCCCCATGACCCCACACAGACCACGCAGCGCCTGACATGAGCCTCCAGTCCTACAAAATCCTCAGTTAAAGCAGCAGAAGTTCAGGTGGATTCCCCCCTGACTTGGAGTGCTCACAGGGCTTGAGTTGTTGAAGATTTTTCACCTCAACCGTATTTCTTTTTTTTTTTTTTTTTCTGCCTGTGGCCATAGAGCCCCCCGAGTTTTGATTTTTCATTTTTTTCCAGGTGCTAAATAAGTTCAGAGCATTTTCTTTAGCTTAATTACTACTCTGATAGGTTAATCTGGTTTTATGCTGTGACACCAATAAGATAATGCAGCATAACTTTGTTTTAGGCAGCAGCATCTTTGCTTCCAGCAATTATTTAACCTTCTCCTTCACTTCCCTTCAGCAATGGCAGCTTCCAGCAGCAGCAGCAGCGAGGAGGAGCGGAGCCTTCGGGAATGTGAACTTTACATCCAAAAACACAACATCCAGCAACTGCTGAAGGATTGCATTGTACAGTTATGCACAGTGAGACCTGAAAGACCCATGGGATTCATCAGAGAGTACTTTGAAAGACTGGAGAAGGTAAAAAATCTAAGTAAGGTAAAAATCTAAGTCATTTAGGAGCTCAGCTACAGATTTGACCAGTGTCTGTGTTGGCTGTTTGAAATTGGAAGCAGTGCTTTTGGAAAACGGATCCTATTTTCCAGTAGTTTATGCATCTCCAGTAGTTTATGCATCTCTGTCATCCCAAAGCATTTAGGGCACAACACAAGGTGACAAAGAGACTTACCTAGCTGGGATGCAGATGTGATCCCAATCCAATGCTTACTCATGGTAGCTGATCCATAGCATACATGAGTGTGTCTGGAGCTGGAGAACTGTGGAGTTTGATCTTGACTGATGCTGGTGATGGCATTTGGATTCTTAAACTGATTTCCAGTAATTTGGGTAGAGCACAGAAGTGGTGCCAGTGATATTAGCCAGGCCTGGTTGAAGTCAGATGGAAGTATTTGCATTCCAGATCTCTGGAAGAGCAATCCTATTTCTGGTTTCTCTTGGGAGTTCAGTGTTGGTGTCTTCTTGTGTTTGTCCTGAGGTCCCCTTGGTGTTTTTGTTGCTGTTGGAAGCATTCTGGGATCTTGGGAATGGAGAGCAATCATAGTTGAATCAGCAATTTCACATTCTTTTGGCCTATTAATTTTGTATATTGATATCTAAGCAGGTAGGACAAGAAGCTGCAGTGGAAATGGGAAGATTAAAGGCTTGTGCAGAGGGAAGGTTGGATACAACTGTACTCAGAATATGGAATTAGTAAATAATGCAGCTGTGACCTTGCACAGCACTTGCTTGCAGGTGCTGCTCTCAGTCCTTCTATAGGGCAGTTAGATATTTATCTTTTTTTTTTGTTCTAGTGAGTTACTGATTGCTGATGTAAAGAAGAAAAACATTAACACTAGAGATCATAAATCTGTCTGGTGGAGATTATATTTTAATGGGAATAAAATACTTACTCAGGATAAATACTAAAAAATGACCAAGGGGTGCAAACTATCTGCTATAACTCATAATGTATTTGAGGAACATTTTGCTTATGAAATGAAGAGCTCTGACTTTTTTTTTGGTGTGTGTATCAGCAACAAACCAGTTAATAATGAGGTTCTTAAAAATCCATTGTCCCTGCCTGTTACCATGCTTCTATCCCATCCTTGGATTCTTGAGTTTGGAAATGCTGATAGGTTAATAATTTTTAAAATATACATATGCAAAATTGTACAAAGTAAATGCTTTGTAAAAGCATTTATAAAAAAAATTACGCTTAATGTAAATCCATTTGTGGGGTTATAAAATGAGATTTTTTGGATGCTTTTGTGCAGTGGATTTGTGGTCAATATGCCAGTGTTTAGCAACTTAATTTGGTTTTTAGCAAGACAACAAGTCCAGCTCTGAATTTAATGACATTAATGTTGGAATTGAATACGTTGGTGATTTTATTCTGGTGCATGTTGGCTCTCTGTGTACTCGGTCAGCCTACACTGAAGCTGAAAATAAAACTGGTTAGGTAATGTTTTTTCCCCTTAAATTGCTGTTGCAATTTTGGTCAGGGTCTTCTCTCATGGGTTTTAAGTATCCTCTAGTGCAGCTGTAGCTACAAGTGAAGCTGGAGCAGTTTTTTCTTGCCTCCCAGGATTTTAAACTTGCTGCAGCTTCCTCTGGGTGGTTTCCCCAGTCAGCCTGGGCTGGGCTGAGTTTATCCAGGTGATGTGGTACCTCCACAGCTATCAGGTAACAGAGCAGTGAACATCCTGTGCTGGGCAGGAGACTCCTGACATCCCTGGCTGGAAAGCACAGTACTATTATTAACCAACTCCAGCCCAGAACCCAGCTCTGCTACAGCAAAAATACCTCAAACTCAATGTGTTCCCCCTCCCAAAAGTCACGTATTTTACATCTGTAATAGAGCAGAGCGACTTTTCAGTGCACTTCCTAAATTTTCATCTCTTTGACTCTATCTCAACCTCATTTTCATCAGGTTTTTTTTTTTAAGATGGATTTTTGAAGGAGCACCATTGAAAACTGAAGTGAGGTTGCTATTTTCTCTCTCATTCTCTTGACAAGTCATCTCTTGCAGTGCACACAAACAGAGCTGATTCATTGGCATGTTATTAAAATATGTTGAAGAAATTTAAACATGCTTTAGAATTTCGGTTCAGAAACATTAAAATTGCTGCCTCTGAGATTGTTACAGCTACTACAGGAATTCAAATGTCCTCTTCTGGGTTATGAAAGCTGATAGAGGAATCTAATTACTACACATTGATTGTATAAATGGTTTTATTTTATCTGTTTGTGATGTCCTGAGGCCTCTGTTCTCTTGGCTGTGCAAATGTGTCTGGTAATACCAATACCTGCTAAAAGCTGTAATAGCTCTCCAGTGCTGGGCTGGGCTGTGTAATGCAGCTTGAGCTATGGAAATTTAATGTAGAGATCATTATTGCAGCCTGCCAGGTGAATCCTGGATATTGGACTTGTCTGGAATAAGTGCATGTTTGAAATATTGTGTGTGATGCAGTTGTGTGCACATCGGGGTTTATGGAAAGCTGGAATTAGGAAGTGTGATGGCCATGTAGTCACTGTCCCTGTTCCCCCCATCTGCCCTGCCTCAGATATTGGAATATTTTCCAATTATTTTCTTTTTAGGAAAGAAAACTTTATTAAGGTGTTAAGAAAACCACCTTCCTAAATGTTTCTACTGCAAAACAAACTGGTTTAGAAGGATATACTGTGCAATTGTGAGTTTATGGCAGAGCTTTTTAAAAAATGCTTTTATGGCTTCTGAATATTTGGGGATTTTTGAGTATGATAGAAATGAAATACTAATTAATCAGAAGA
Organism: Malurus elegans; assembly: GCA_013397995.1. Taxonomy (NCBI): domain Eukaryota; kingdom Metazoa; phylum Chordata; class Aves; order Passeriformes; family Maluridae; genus Malurus; species Malurus elegans. The sequence continues at coordinate 118,342 of VZRP01003408.1, read as the reverse complement.
AGTTGAGACTGTCTGGTGCAATGACTGTTAGCAGGTTTTACAGTGTACACCATAATTCTGAAATTGTGAAGGTTTTCTTCAGTAGCCAATAGACTTTAATATGAGTACATGAAGTGTCATCACTTCATTATTAATTGTAATAATTCAAATGGACTTAATAAATGTTTATTTGTCAGGAAAAATAAGGTTTGCAGTTCATGACTGACCCTAAAAACTGCAATGTGTAATGTGAATATTTGAAGATTTATGGATTTGCTGAATGTATGTGTAGGCTATTTAGAATAACTGGTGCATTTTAAGTTAACACATTATTTTACCCACTTGTAACTTGCTTCTGTTCCATCCCCTGCTTTACTGTGCTAAAAAAAAAAGTTAATGCTAAATTTTGGGTCAGACAGAAGTTATCAGTTGTATTTTTTTATGTTGGTGCAATTTCCTTCTCCCCCAGTGGGGCATTGCCCTGAGGAGTCTCTTGAAGAGTGTTTTGACAACAGCTCCCTCACTAAATGCTGCTGAAGTGCTTCAATCTCTGATCACAATATTTAATATTTTATGTGATACTGGGAAAAAGCCCAGCAGCTGGTGTTCACTTATTTAAAAGTGTCTTTTTTAATGGGTTGAGTATTTTGTATGTGAACAAACATGTTCTGTGGTTGATGTGAGGCACTTTAAACCAAACACTTATTACTGCTCAGGCTATTTTTAATTTCATCTCTGTCGAGACTTGTTCCTCTAAAATCAGACGACAGAACTGAGTTTTAAATACATTTTGCTGCCATGCTTGGGAAATGTAGCACCATTTTATCAATGGGCAGGAAGTGAAATGTGAGGTGGCAGAGCTCCTTGGCTCTGGGAGAGGTGGAATGTAAACTAAACTGCCAGGAATGGTTATGCCATGGCCCTTTCCTCAGGGTGGTGTTGTTACCCAGAGCCTCGCTGCCCTGCTGGGATCAAGGACACTGGGACAAACACAGCTTTTACAGGGGCTGGAGCTCTGGGAGAACAGATGAGTCCTTGTTCTTTTACAGAACGTCCTAAACCCCCGTTTCCTAACACTGGGAAAGTCACTTGAGCTGTTATGATGTCAATGCTCTGACTCCAGGGTTGTCTGGTTTGTTTTTAATCTGATTTTACATGAATCGTATGAAGAATCAAATTTCTGTGTGTCAAGTTAATTAGAATTTGTTTTATTGTAAGTTCTCTGGTCTTCTACAGTGTCACTATAACCCAACAAGCAGCTGAGGGAAATAAGGAAAACACGTAGCCTTGTGCAAGGTTTGCATGTGGTTTGCATAAAAAAAATTCCACTTTGGCCTCTAGCATCCTTCCTTCAGCGCTTTTGAAAGCTGTGTTCATGTTTCTTTCTCCTAAAATAAATGTTGGTTAATGAGTATCAAGTTGGTCCATGACTCAACCTCTTTGAAAAGCTTCTCATGTAACATGGATTTCGGAGGAATTGCTCCTCTGTCTTTCAACTCCATAAAGGTTTTAACACCTCGCAGCCAAGGGGAGGAACTGGGGGGGTTTGCAGCTGGGGAGATGCCTTCAGCATTTGGGGAATTTCTGCATCATCTCTTGAGCACACTGGCAGAAAGTGGAATCAACTGGTTGATGCTAACAGTTTAATAAATGAAGTCTAACTCAATAAAATAAACACCATTGTGATGTGACTGTTAGGAATGAAAGGCACATCAACCACGTGTTTGGAAAGGCCTTTGATCTTGGATGCTCCTGTCTCCTGTTTGCCTTAATGTGGGAGTAACAGTACACAGGAAGCTCCCTGGTGTTGGCAGGCTGGACTGGAACATGATATATGACTGCTTTTTTTTTTTTTTTTTCTTTGGATTATGTGACACAAACATGTCTTCCTTCCTGTTTAGGAGGAAACAAAGCAGCTGTTGAATCAGCTGAAGTCTGGTTCTCGCTCCGACTCCCGGGAGGATGAAATCTCCCCTCCTCCTCCCCTCAACCCTGTGGTTAAATATCGATCACGACGTGGGGCCATCAGTGCAGAAGTCTACACAGAAGAGGATGCTGCCTCTTATGTTAGAAAGGTGCTCTGACTCTTAAACACTGCTCAAAATTACATCCACTATCCAAGAGTTTATCTAAACCCACTTTTTATCCAGAGCATTAAATAACACCAAGCTCCTGGAACCTGTTATGTCATAATTGCTGTGAAAAGCAGACCTGTGTGTGTGTGGCTGTTTAACTGGAGGACAGAATAACCTATCATGCAATTAAACCATTCATGCATTATTTAGACCTGTTCCCTTTGAAGTAATTATATATTCAGATGTGCATATATTTATATATATTATATATAATGTGCTTCCAGTTATTTGGCAGCTGCAACAACATTTGGCCTGAGCAGGCTTGCTGCTGTTCCCAGGAAAACACAGGTTGAACAGATACTTGTCCTCTTGCAAAAAAACTGAAAAACTGAGCATGGAATGGTGCTTTTCAGTTGCAGAAAATAATACAAGATTGAATTTTGCTTGTGTTCAAACTGTCTGTAAACATTGACCATATTTGGGGTTATATTTATAGTGCTTGAAAGAAAACGGGAAAACTCAGACAGTGTTTTGTAGCAATTTAAGTTGTTTATTTACCATGGGAAATGCAAATATTTTTCATGACAAAAATTAACCATTTGCTTTCTCTGATTCTCTCGTAGGTTATTCCAAAAGATTATAAAACCATGGCTGCTTTGGCAAAAGCAATTGAGAAGAATGTGCTGTTTACCCATCTTGATGATAATGAAAGGAGGTAGGAGGAAATCTGTGGGGTTAAGGTTTGTAGAAATGCAAAGATTCCAAAGAACTGAATGTGTCACAAATGTGCAGTGGTCAGTGGAACCACGCAGAGGTGCGGGAGCAGCAGTGATGGGTTGGGGGTACAGATGTGTGGAATTGTGCAGGCTTTTGTCTGATTTTGGTGTCCTCTCCTTCAGTGACATCTTCGATGCGATGTTCCCCGTCACTTACATCGCAGGAGAAACTGTCATCCAGCAAGGCAAGTGACACTGTTAGCACTGGGGAATCATTTGGGGGTGGGGAGCAGGCTCTGCTCTAGTGCTCGTTAGTTTGTGTTTATTCTTTATGTTTATTCTTTAATATAAAAATAGAGTCCCTGCAGCCAGACAATTTCTCGTTGTGTTCCCCGTAGCACAGCTCATACTGAAGTGAGGAGTGGGAGCAATTGTAGGAGGATGTGGTTCCTTGAATAGATTATCTGTTGGGAATATTGTCATTTGATGACTCTGTGGGAATGTTATGTCAATTTATGGATCTGGTTCACCATTCCAGTAATCCTGGAACTGCTGCTGATCTCCTGGGTACCAGTAGATGTCCCCTGTCACAGGGCTGAGAGGAGTGTGAAATCAGCAAAATGTGACATTTCATCCTACAAGCTGTGCAAGAATTTGTTGACTTTGTTGGAGTCTAAGCATCAAAGTTGGCAGAGATGCCAGTTCTCTCATATATTCAATTTAGTGTATATTCAATTTAGTGTACATTCAATTGTTTTTTCTCATCTTTAGGTGATGAAGGCGATAACTTCTATGTTGTTGATCAAGGAGAAATGGATGTAAGCATTCGTGGTAGTTTATTAATGATATGGTCATTCCTAGCAGAAGATTACTCTGATATTTGTAGGCCTCTTGTACAGGCCCTGCCTTTAGCAGCTTTTTCTCATTTTAAGTTCTTACTTATAGAAGTTTGTTTTGCTCCTTAGTGGCTCAGTCTGGTGGCACAGCCTGAGTTTCAAAATGAATGATTTGGACACAATGCAGATGTTTTATGAGTGCAGGGTGTAGTCTAGCTGAGGTGTGGGACAGCCTTTAGGAGCAACCAGACCTTTTATTTTCCAGCCCAGCTAATTCACAGACCTTGAGATGACACAGACCTTGCTGAGATGTTGTTTCATGTCAGAGGGTCTCACCAGTCTGTGCAGAGTCTGTGCATGTGCTGTAGAAGAGAATCCCTTTGTCAGCGAAAATACAAACTCTGCTGGGCTTGGAAATGTTGATAAAACCCTGGAATGGTCAGCTTTGTTCAGATGGGAGAATTCCCTTTTCCTAGCAAGGGAATAGAGGGCAGCAGGAAGTTGGAGTGTCTCTGACCACTGCTCTGCCTTCCAGGTTTACGTGAACAGCGAGTGGGCAACCAGTGTGGGTGAGGGTGGCAGCTTTGGAGAGCTGGCCCTCATCTATGGAACCCCCCGAGCTGCCACCGTCAAAGCCAAGACGAACGTCAAGTTGTGGGGCATTGACAGGGACAGCTACAGAAGGATCCTGATGGCAAGTATCCCTCACAACCTGGAATTATGCTTTGGGGTTTATGTATCCTGGGCATCTGACCTTCTGCCTGTGCCTGTCCTTTGCTGGAGTTATTTATTCCAAATCCTGCTGTCTCTTTTGTAATCAGAAAGCTGATTACTCAACGTGAGTCTCTCAGGCACAGGGCAAGAGGGAATCTTGTAGCAGTGACCAAAACAATGCCAGTATTAAACTGAACTGAGGGCATAATAAGGCTGCAGTAAATCCTGAGTGCTTTAGGAATGTTGCTCAACTGGAATATTCCTGAGAGAACTCAATTTCAAAACATTTCATCTTGTGGGTTTGGGGTCTGTGAGACAGAACACTGTGTGTCTGGTTAAATTTGTTTGTGTCCTGAGTTTTATTTGGAGTAGAAGGAAAACTTACTTTCTGTGTTTTTGGTTTTTTTTTTTTTTTGTAGGGAAATACTTTGAGAAAGAGAAATATGTACGAGAAATTCCTTAGTAAAGTATCTATATTGGGTAAGTGAGAAGATTTTTGTTCTGGAGTGGAATCAATTGCCATACTGTAGTGAAGCTGTTACCCAGCATTATGATGATTACAGGCTGTTGTGGAAAATCATCACAACCGCTTTTCTGTATCAATCCAGAATAACTAATTCATATCTTGATCGCTGATGCACAAAGGCAACCAGAAAATACATTACCTTGTGTATAAATACAGAGCAAAAGCTGTAATTTTGTGCCTTGGGGAGACATTCCATGAATGAACTCTTTAATCTGTAGAATCTCTGGACAAGTGGGAGCGTCTCACTGTGGCTGATGCATTGGAACCGGTACAGTTTGAGGATGGGCAGAAGATCGTGGTCCAGGGAGAGCCAGGAGATGAATTCTTCATTATCTTGGAGGTAAGTAGAGTCAAAATCAAATCTCAGGACTTGTTTTTATTGTGTCCCTAAGCAGGCACTTGGAGAACAAAACATAATATAATAATATACAATATATAATAATATACTTCCAGAGAATCCCTGAAGAAACATCACCTTGCTGGACATGGTTGTGTTTAGTTTTGCTGTTTTCACAAATGGTACTTCCAGGAAAAAAGCAACAAGATTCTGACTGAAAGTTTATCTTTTTAGAGGATTAGAGACCTGGTAAAGCCCTACTAGAGGTTTAATTGACTTCTGGTTTGTGTCTTTTGGAGTTCTTTGCTAGTTATAATATTCCTACTGATTGAAGAAAACCAGGAAGAAGTAGCTGTGGATATGTAGATGTTCCAGATGTTTTATGCTCAGAGAGGAGGGAGCTGTTGTTACAGAGCAGTTGAGTGAACTGTTCAAGGACTGTAGGGTGGTTTTTGAACTGAGGTATCATAACAGATATTTCTGCAAAGCAGCTGATTCTGTGTGAAATGCAGTGTTTGGAGTGATGCTGGAAATTCCAATTGTTTGCTGTGATTTATTGAAGGGCACAGCTGCAGTGCTACAGCGTCGGTCAGAAAATGAGGAATTTGTTGAAGTGGGCAGACTGGGACCTTCTGATTACTTTGGTGAGTTCTGTTGGGACAGCTGTGCTTACAGACACCACTGTCCCCATTCTGTCTGTGCTGTGTCCATGGTAAAGATGAGATGGATTTGCTTAATTACTGTTTTGGACTCCTGTGGTTGCTCTCAGTGTCAGGTGAGTCTCAGAGTCACCTGGCATTCAGGTGTGCACACAGAATGGGATTGTTCCACACTGCTTGGTTGTAGAAGAGGCCTGGTGATGATTTGGCCTGCCCTGAGCAGAGCTAAATTTGAAATGACATCATATTCCTCAGGGCTGTGTCCAGTTGAGTTTCTTGTGTCTCCAGGGATGGAGATCCAGCAGCCTCTCTGGGCAATTTCTCGCTCTGTTTACCCAGCCTTGTTGTGGAGAGGTTTTTTCCTTCGTGCCTGACAAGAATTTCCTGTTCTGCAGCTTGGTGCTCTCTCTCTGTCTTTCACTGTGCAGTCTGGGTTTGTCTTGTAGTCACTCCTTACATAGCTGAAAACAACAGTAAGATAAAAAAATTCCTTCCTTGGCCTTTTCTTCTCCAGGTCAGAAAGGAACCTGGTCAGAACCTACTGTTTCATGATTAAATACAGCCCTCTCCTTCTCAAACCCCCTAACTTTTTTTCTCATTTTTTAGGTAGTTCCTCTCTTGTTAAAACCTTTTGGTTGTCCAGGTTTTCAGCTCTGTAGATGATGCAAGCAGCAAATCCTCTGTTGTAAGGTCTGAATTGGGATAGACTCAAGAGCACTGACTCTTCCCAAAGGTCCGCTTAGCTCGGGATCTAGGACTAGACTTCATTCTGTCTATGTAATTTTTGATTTTCTAATATTTCCCTGTGTGTTCTCTTGAGTTTCTCACTCTTAAACTAAATATTATCACAGCCACTGTGTTCAGGTGCTGCAGACCTTTCCTTTGGGGGTTTAGCTCTCCCTCAGAACCTCCTTGTTCTTTTGCAAGCCTCTCTTTTGGAGGCTTCTGAGTTCAGGAGTTTTCGTTGGGCACAGAGGAAAAGATTTTCTCATTTCTTTTGAACATCCCTTCTGATAATGCAGGCAGAAGTACTCTCCCAGGAACACCGAGTTCATTCCTCAGTCCTGAACATGGAAAGAACTCGAGTCCAAAACGAAGCAAACAAAACCCAAAAGTTGCTGCTGTGGTTTCTTCCCTGTTTGTTGTAAGAATGTTTTCCATTACTGATAACAGGGGCTTGTTGAAACCTTCATTTCCAAATATGTTGTGAGCAGTTGAAACAAAGCTTTTGGCATGTTTGTGCAAAACTTAGTAAATGGGGATCCAGTGGGACTTCAAAATGCTCCTTTTCCACAGCCCCATGACAAATCAGATTCTTGATTCTGGCCAGCACTGGGTCAAAGGCTTCTGTCTGGTGCATGAATGTTTTATTTGTTTGTTTACTTCAGAACCATGGTCCTGTTGTCCCGAGTTTCCTAGAAATACCAGAATTGAGCAGTACTATTAGAAAAATAACTGCTTGTTGGCTAGGAAAATAACATGGGAAATTGAAACATGACCTTTTCTCAAACAGATGCAGTATTGACAATTTTTAGGCTTTTTTTTCAGAGAGACTTGAATGTGGACAGGCTTTTTAAATAACAAAATCATCAAGTATTTTTTTTTTAAACTGCCTTCACTGTTATTTCTGATGTAACCACAGAGGTGCTTGTTCTGAGCAGTGCTAAAAAGCCTGAATTACCTTCCCTGCAATTTGAAACAGCTCAGGGTCACTTCTGTGCCTCTTTTACCTGCTGATTGTAACTCTGCTCCCTCTCTCTGCCGTCCCAGGTGAAATTGCTCTGCTGATGAACCGTCCTCGTGCTGCCACCGTTGTGGCTCGTGGCCCCTTGAAATGTGTGAAGCTGGACCGGCCCCGGTTCGAGCGCGTGCTGGGTCCCTGCTCTGATATCCTCAAGAGGAACATCCAGCAGTACAACAGTTTTGTATCACTGTCTGTCTGAAACCTTCCTCCCTGTCCAAGCCATGCTTCACGAATGCAGACTGCTTTCTTTCCCTTGTGCAGAGCCACATCGCCACTGGCATTTGCAGCTTTCTGTCTGGTTAAAACAAAAAAAAAAAAGAAAAAAAAAA
>VZRP01003408.1:76578-92557 GCA_013397995.1 Malurus elegans | reverse complement strand
CCCAGCTCCTTCGGGGGCTCCGTCCCCTCTCCCGAAGGTGGAAAGTTGCCCGGCGAGAGCTCTGGCAGGAGCTGGAGGGTGCTGGGTGTTGCTGGTGGGGGAACGGGGCGCGGGGATGGGGTGCTCGAACCCCTCTTGGTGGGCTCTGTCCCCCCACAGCCCGGCTTGGAACCCCTCCGCGGTGCGTGCTGGCAGATGGCTCAGACGCTGCTTTTATTTTCTTAATTCCTAAAAAAATCCCAACCCCGTATAGTTGAGGAAACTCCTCCCTGCAGTTTTCTGGGAGAGGCTGGGCCGTGGGGATGTGCGGGGCTCGGACCCATCGCGCTCGTACCGGGGGATGGAGAGCTCGGCTGAGAGCGGGGTGTGGAGCCTGGAGCCCAGCAGGGACAGGTTGGAGAGCAGCGAGCCAAGGGAGGGAGCGGAGAGAAGGAGAAATTGGCTGTGCACTGCGGGAGCGTGACCAGACTGGCCTGGCTCCGGCTCTGGGCTGAAGGAAGAACAGAAAATAAACTGCAGAAAGAGGGAAAAGTCGGTTATGTTTTCAGCTGGCCGGAGCGGGGCTCGGTTCTGTGTGCAGCGCAGCGAGGGGAGGCTCTGGGAAGTGTGCTGGGATTGGGGGCTTGGACAGGGAAAAGCTGCAGCGGAGGAGTTGCTGGCCGAGGGTCTGAGGTGCTCCTTGATCCAGAATGGGGGAGAAAACCATCCCTTGGGATGAGTTGTGGCTGCTGGGACCTCTTGGTGGCTTGATCTTTGGAAGACGGGCTGGTTCTTGCTCTCCTTTAGAAATGCAAGTTCAAAATTCCTCAATCTTCTGGTATTTGAAGAGTTTGGGATTCAGGTTTGGGGGTTTTGCTCTGAACCTTTTTTCTGTAACACCCAATTTTATGTGTTTTCCACAGAAAAATCCTAAGCACAAACTGGTGCTGCTGTGGCCAGCAAGGGTCAGAGGGAGCAGAGGATGTGCTCCTCACACTGCTGGGCTTTGGGGACACTAGGTGTGCCCCCCTTCTGTGCCCTTTGGGGACAAATCTGGTCAAATGATTGCTCTTGGGTCCTTTCAGGCTCTAAATCAGACATGAGGTACCAAGAGGGGAAATTTCAGGGTTCTGCCTGTGTTTTAAGGCCGGGGGGGCACTGGGTGCTGGGTTGGGGTCGCAGGATGGGAAACTTCAGAGCTGATCCTCCTCAGGGGGAGAGAAGGAGCTTTTAGGACATAAAATTTGGGGTAAACAGGAGGAAATTACACACTGGTCAGGTGGTTTAGGGGAGGGCAAAGGGCGTTGTGCTGCAGCTCATGTTCTGCCCTCACCCTGGTCCTCAGCCCCTCCAGGTAACCTGGCAGCTCCCCAAACTGTGACATCATAAACTTGCAACAGCCTGGGACTAACAATAAGAGTCTTCTTCTTCTTCTTTTCATTTTTTTAAAGCTTATTTTTTTTTAAAAAAAAAGACCCAGATGAAGATAAACCCTGGGATTCAGCAAACCCAGATGAATCACCTGGAGCAAGCCCTGCTCCGTGGCTGCTAGCTCGCCAAAGGGCACTCACAAACTCACTTCAAACTCCAAAAGCAACTTTTGACAAACACTCCATCAAAAACTGGCTGATACTTGCTTGGCTCCTAACCCTCCCTGAGCTGTTTCCCCGTTGCTAATCTCTCCCAGGAACCATTAATAAATCTTTCCTGGTTTGCAACGCTAATTCTGGACAAAGGCACCAGGAACCAGCAGCGCCTGGGCCCGTGTCCCTGCTGTTTGCATGCTCTGCAGGAAGATTGTTTGGCTTTTAATGAGGCTAATTAAAAAGAAACAAAAAAGAATAAATCAATCCCCATTAATCTGTAATGAAATGAAGTGCTATGGTCCTTCCCAAAGCGTTAGTGACTGCCAGCTCCCAACAGGCTGCAATGCAAAATCACTGTTATTATTATTATTATTATTATTATTATTATTATTATTATTTAGAACAACTCAGTGATGCTCCATAGTGCCACAGTGCCAGCCCAGCACTGCTTCCCTGCTCATCCATGGTTTGGAGTCCCTTGGAGCAGGGGGGATCCTGCTGGAGTTTGTCCCACACACATCCCTTGGCATCTCAACACATTCTGGTTTCTGATTTTGTGGCTGTTCTGCCCAAAACATCCCTTCCCACCCCAGGGTTCAGCAGAGCTCGTCCCAGCCCGCTGGAAGGGATGGATGCATTCCTAAAATTAACCTGGACGTGCTGCTTTGATAGGCCTCTGACAGCGACAGCGGAACCAAATTACCACTTGGAATTACCATGAGATAATTGGCCTCATTTACTATTTAAAGATGGGGAGGGAAAAAAAAAGCTCCCTCTTCCAGACAACTGCAGTGGAGAAATGTTCAGGCAGAGATGATGTCCTAAAACATATCATTAAAGCTTTAAATAAATGTATGATGACGTCTCAGGTTAAGAAATACTTCCTTTGTGTTTCAGGTAGGAGCCAGCCAGGTCCTTTTCAAAGTCATTTTTTAATAAACAAAGGATATTCCTCTTGTTTTTCCAGACGTGCAGCTTACAATATTTGGAGTTGTAAGGATGTAATTTAAATTCTTTCACACAGTATGGATTTAAAACCCATCATCCTTAGAGACGCCTTTCTTTTGCCAAAAGGTAAATGCCTCTGTCTGCTGCTTTTTTGTCTTTTTTTTTTTTTTTTTTTTTTTTTTAAACTTGAAATGCTGCAGAGCTGCCCCAGTCCCACCCTGCAGATTGTAATGTTTGCAGAAGGGAGGAGATGAGAATTATCCCTTTCTCACTGCCATTAATTACGAGGATTAAACACCAAGGCAGCTACACGACATTACAAAGAAAAGAAAAATACGAGTTGGAGGAGCCAAGTTCTGAATTTGCTGCTTCACTGACAAGATGTGCCTGAGCACAGATGGGTCAGGACAAAATCCTGCAGCTCTGGTCGTGTTCCTGGTCCAGTGGAGCACCAGGTCCACGTTCTCCCTCCATGGTTTTGGTGGGGATGCTGGTGGTGGTTGTTTTGGTTGTCATGGTCACCGTGGTCCCCAAAAAACATCTCCCACCCTGGGCACAGCCTCGTGCCGGGGCTGGAGTTTATTTCCTAGGGAAGGTGGCCCCTCTCACAGGTGGGGTCCCTTCTGCCTGAACCCCCAGGGTTGGGATTTCCCACCCCCAGCAATGTGTGGGACCCCTCCCCAGTCTGTTGCTCCGGGCTGTCTCACACTCTGCCTCGCCTTGTAATTAAAAATGAGATATTTGGGCCTCACCTTGTAATTAAAAATGAAATATTTGGGCTAAGTGCTTAAATGAAGAGCACATTTTTGAAAGCTGACAGTGCAGAGGAAAGCCCCGGAGACCCTGGCAGGGCAATTAGTGCCTCTCCACTTGCACTGGAGAGGAGTCTTGAGAGAGGAAGCGTGCTCACTCCAGAGGATTTCGTGGTACAAAAATGCAATTATAGGGTATAAAAGGAAATGTTTAGGAACACGGGAATGAGTCAGGAGCTGCCTTCACTGCGGGACAAGGAAGGAACAAGAGAAAAGGTGACCCAGGCATGACACCTCTAACACTTCCCCATCCCTGGCAGCAGCTCCCATCACTCGGGGCTGTTTCCCTCCCCCCATTCCCCCTCCTGCTGCTGTTCCAGCCTCATCCCTTGGCCTCAGCGAGCTCCCAGCTGCTCAGGGCTCGGCAATCTGGGCGGTTCCTCTGGCTCTTGGCAGTGAACTCGCACTGCTAAGCACAAACAAGAGGAGAGCACCTCCACGGCCCGAGCGAGCAGAGCGGCTGTCGTGTGCCGGGGCCGTGTCCTCCAGCACAGCTTTGCTTCCCCGCTCCCTCTCTCCCTCTGAGCATCCCTGGAACTGCTTTGGAGCAAAATCCTGGGGGGCTGTGGCATCTTTCCATGCTCAATCCCAGCACCAAACCATCCTTTTCCAGGAGGGTGGGGCAGGTCAGGAACCCTTGGGTGGCGTTTGGGGGCTGAGAAGGCTCTGCCATGCTCTGATCTGAAATCCAACGGGTGGACACCAACTCTGGGAGCCTGGAAGGGCTCTGGGCAAGCAGAGAAGGGTGCTGGTGGAAACTGTCCCTGCAGAGAGGGTGACACTCTTCTGTTTGTCTTGGACTGACCAGAAAGCAGCGCCGACCTCTTGAGCAACTCATCCGGGCAGGGGCTCAGCCAGTGCTGAGTTTACAGGATTTGATTTCCAAGATAACAAAAACAAAGCAATCCCTGTCCAATGGGCTCGCTGGCTGGAGCCGCCCCTGCCACGGAAGAGGGAAGAGCTCATCGGTGTCATTAAAGGTTAAATTACAGCAAATCACATTTCTGGTCAGCAAACGACGCCGGGCTGCGTGCACGCATTATTTAATGAGAGTTTAGTTTGTGGAATGACTTTTATTGGTAGTTAACTGTGTGGTGGTCTCCGTGGAACATCTGGTGCACCATTGGGAAGGAACATTCTTCAACCCTCGCTGAGTGAAATTGTTTTTGTAGACAAGTGGAGGCTTTGGAGCCATTAAGGGGGAAAAAAAACGTAGATTGTTTGCAGAGGGTTTTTATTTTATTTTAATGGCTTTCAAAGAGAGGAACTTCTGTTATTTTGTGTATTGTTTGCAGGCAGTGCAGTGGAAACCAGGCAGAAGGGCTGGGAAGAGGCGCAGATGTTCCCTTTGGGCCAGGGCAGAGGGTTTGAATGTCCCTCTGAAGCTGCTGTAACATTTTCCCAATCTTTCCAAATCTTTCCAAATCCCTTCCCCCAAAATCTCAGAACTCTGCTCCCTGCATGATTTGATTAAATATTTACACACGCTTTCAGCGTCAGATATTGCGTAAAAACTCAATTTTATCCCAAGTCATTCAATTCATATTTTGAAGCCCATTTTTAGTGTCCCCAAGTGGGGACATTAAAAGTCCATTTCATGGAGTTGACAGAGCTCTGTGCTAAGATGCCAAGAGCAGAAGGGGCACTCAGCCCAGGAGCTGGGGACACAAAAAGGCAAATTTTAAACACAGAAATTGTCAAAATTAAGGGTTTAAGAAAAAAAAAGCAGTAGCTTCTTGAAAGGAATAAGGTGAGTTTGACTCCAAATGTATTTTTTTAAAAAACTTTGCCTTTCACACTATTCAGGATCCAAAATTATCCTTTCCCAGCCTCTAAGATGTTCCAAACAAGCAGAATTAATCTCTGGAAAAAAACCCAAACCATCCCCTTCTCTCCCAGGTGCCCTCTGCAAATTGAATTCACAGCCCTGAAAACCCGGAGCTGACGCCAAGCATTTTAATCTTACCAAAAGTAAACAGTGAGCACCAATTTACATAAAAACCGACTTGTAAAGTGATTTCAGTGTTAACATTTTGACTCCCTAAGTGCTTTGGGTGACTTTGGGGCCGTTCCACGTGTTTTGAGTGGATGCTGCTGCCACAGCAGATGCCGGCAGTGTTTCTTTTTAGGGGTTTATAGGAAATTATCTGGGAGATAAAATTATCTGGGGAAATTATCTGGGGAGAAAAAGCTCTGCTTCAGGAAAAACCCAAAGGGAAATGGAATGAAAAGAAGGAGCAGGTTGTCCATGGACTGCTGAGTTCTGGAATTCTTCCTCCAGGATGATTTCAGGAGGGTGGGAGCTTTGGGAGCCTGGAGGATGCTGGAGCTCCCACGTGGTCCCAGTGAGTGGGGTTTGCTGGCACTGAGCATCCCCAGGGTTTGCTCACTGACTTCTCTTCATGCTGCTCTCGCCCAGTGTTGTCTGAGAAGTCTCTGGGAAAAGAAAATGGGACTAAAACCTGTTTGTGAGGGCAGAGAGTGAATTACAGAGCAGCGAGAGCGGCCCTGGCCTGTGGAGCATCACTCATTGCAAAGCTCTGAATTATCAAAACTCCAACCCTCTGCACTTACTGGGTGAAATATTTCAGCTTGTGGTGGAAAGAAGCTCAGGGAAGATGCTTTAGTGGCTGCTTCTGATCTGGAAACCAAATATTCCCTGAATGGCTGCCCACACCAAGAAAAACATCCCTGAGCTGCGCTGGCATTTACTGCGTGAGGATGTACTGAAGTTTATCCAAGCACAGAGCCTGCATTTTCAGACCTTTGGAGATTACTTTTATCTTCTTTCCACCATTAAATATAGCTCAGCTCTGCTGCGCTTTCCCACGAATAAAACATTTGCTGGCGATTACTTCTAGGAATCATCCACAGAGTTTTTTTAGGGAGCTGCTCAGCCGTGTGTTTGTGTTAGATGGGATCGGTGCTGAGTGTTCCACAGGGCTCCCTCCACACTGGGATTATTTTTTGGCTGGTTTATGTTTGGAGAAACCTTCCCTGCTTCCCCACTTTGCCTGTCTGTTAAATCTGAGCTTGCTGCGGATTCTCCGGAGAGGAGAAGGTTGTGTGGAGACTGCAGGGACCCTTCATCGGGAATTGTAGGGGCAGGACAAGGGGGAATGGGCTCGAATTGAAAGAGAGCAGGTTTAGATGGGATATGGGGAATGAAATCTTCCCTGGGAGGGTGGGGAGGCCCTGTCACAGGTGCCCAGAGAAGCTGTGGCTGCCCCTGGATCCCTAGCTGTGTCTAAGGCCAGGCTGGACAGGGTTTGGAGCTCTCTGGGGTGGTGGGAGGAGATCTCTGAGGTCCCTTCAGACCCAAAGTGTGACAATGTGGGAACACAGCACACAAACTCTCTTCCTGCTGCCTCAAACAAATCCTTTATTCCCACAAAGCTGCGCCTCTTTATAGTTTAATTTTCCCAGGCTGAGCACCCATTGGCTGTTTGCTCTGCAGGGTCACTGCCCACAAACCTTATCCAATCACATCTCTGGGTGGGCGGGGCCTAGGGGCTCTCTTTAACCAATCACAGCCTGGCACCTGCGTCTACCACGTGTCAATCACATGGGCTGATCACATTTAACCAATCACAGCTTGGCACCTGCGCCAGAGGCACCTCCCTGGTCACATGACCTGCACCTCCCTGGTCACATGACCTGCGCCTCCCTGATCACATGACCTGCTGCTCCCTTTTCACGTGACCTGTCCCTCCCCAGTCACATGACCTACAGCTGACCTTCCCAAANGAGAGGAGAAGGTTGTGTGGAGACTGCAGGGACCCTTCATCGGGAATTGTAGGGGCAGGACAAGGGGGAATGGGCTCGAATTGAAAGAGAGCAGGTTTAGATGGGATATGGGGAATGAAATCTTCCCTGGGAGGGTGGGGAGGCCCTGTCACAGGTGCCCAGAGAAGCTGTGGCTGCCCCTGGATCCCTAGCTGTGTCTAAGGCCAGGCTGGACAGGGTTTGGAGCTCTCTGGGGTGGTGGGAGGAGATCTCTGAGGTCCCTTCAGACCCAAAGTGTGACAATGTGGGAACACAGCACACAAACTCTCTTCCCGCTGCCTCAAACAAATCCTTTATTCCCACAAAGCTGCGCCTCTTTATAGTTTAATTTTCCCAGGCTGAGCACCCATTGGCTGTTTGCTCTGCAGGGTCACTGCCCACAAACCTTATCCAATCACATCTCTGGGTGGGCGGGGCCTAGGGGCTCTCTTTAACCAATCACAGCCTGGCACCTGCGTCTACCACGTGTCAATCACATGGGCTGATCACATTTAACCAATCACAGCTTGGCACCTGCGCCAGAGGCACCTCCCTGGTCACATGACCTGCACCTCCCTGGTCACATGACCTGCGCCTCCCTGATCACATGACCTGCTGCTCCCTTTTCACGTGACCTGTCCCTCCCCAGTCACATGACCTACAGCTGACCTTCCCAAAAATGTGAGATTTAACCCCAAACCCAAACCATTCCATGGCTCTTGATTTCTCTTATTTGGAGCTGTGGAGCTTCTCCCACAGCCTGGAGCACGGAGGGGACAAGGTCGGGGACAGGGAAAAGGTTGGGGACAGGGACAAGGTCAGGGATGGGGACAAGGTCAGGGACAGGGACAAGGTCAGGGATGGGGACAAGGTTAGGATTAGGGACAAGGTCGGGGACAGGGTCAAGGTCAGGGACAGGGACCGGGTTAGGATCAGGGAAAAGGTCAGGGACAGGAACAAGGTCAGGGACAGGGACAAGTTGGGGACAGGGACAAGGTCCCATCTGGGCATTTCTCAGGCTGGAGGCACTGTGGGAAGGTGTGAAGTGTTGATTTGTGGCCGGGGGATGCTGGTGGCTTTGGGGAATCAGCACCTGGTATTTGGGATCAGCAGGGAAAGGGCAGCAGCTCCTCATCCCTGCTGAAGGAAGGATGCTCAGCTCATCCCTTCTCAAGAAAACCACAAAGGGAGGAGGAATCACACAAATGGCACAGGATGAGTCAAGGGGAAAAAAAATCACACCTTTTTATTAGACAGATTTATCTCCGTGTGCCTGACAAGCAGCAGCAGATGCTCCCGTTCTCAGTGGCTTTATTGGATTCTGGGACATCCTCGTAATTGCTGTAAGTGGGAGATGATTCCCCAGCATCTGGCGTGTGTTAATTCTGATCCTGGGCGCTTATCAATCCACTCAGGGAAAGCACAGACACGCTCCCTGCACTGTCTGAGCCAGCCTGGGAATTCTAAACCACTATTTGATCCTGTTTTTTTTTTCCCTGTGAGTTGCTGCTGAATGACCCAGGCCCTGCTGCTGCTGGATCTGCTGCAGGTTGGGCAGTGGAAGGTGGGGAGGCATTGCCCAGATTTCATCCCTGTTCCTGAGGATGGGAAATAAAACTGTCCCAGTTCCCCCAGCCTCGCCCCAGGCTGTGCTTCAGGAGCTGCTGGAATGATCTCCCAGCATGAGTTGTTCCCCAAATCATGGAAGTGCATTTAGCACCTAAGGCCCGACAGAAATCCTCCAATAAATTAGAATTGTTTGTTTGAATTTTGGGTTTAGGTACAGAAATTCTCCTGCTCCCATTGGGGCTGGTGGCAGATATTGATGAGCAGCTCTGGGGCATCTTTTAAAGGAGAAGGGAGCTCTTCCTGGTGGATTCCCACATTGGTGTGTTTCCCTGCTCAGCTCCGAGTGAGGAAAAGTGAGGAATTCAACCAGCTGAAAGCAGATATTTCAAGAATTGCTCCAAAGCTGTTTTCATTCCAGGTAGGAATGAAAATACAGGGTTTGGGCAGCTGAAATTTTTTTTTTCTTGCCCACTTCCTTCCTCTGAGCAGCCTGGCAGGGTTTGGTCAAACAAGAGCTCATGCTGGCACGTGCTCAGAGTGCTGGCAACTCCCGTTTTCCAGGCACAGTTCGGGAAATGGAACTTTTGGAGGGACACGACGGTGCAAAGGGTCTGTCTGAGCGAGAGAATGGAATACCAGGAATGCTGCTGGGTGTTAAATAGCACACCAGGGCGGGGAAAAGGGATTCTGCAGGGCTCCAGCGCTGTCTAGACCTCGTAAGGCAGCGGCGCAAAACCGCCCTGGTTGAACTCCTGCCACGGCTCTCGGTGCCTTGTGGATGGGAGCAGAGAAACTTCCCTGTGCCAAAGCCTCTGAATGACCCAGGCCCTGCCAGAGCCCTGTTAATGAGACCCCAGCTCCTGTCACATTTGGCAGCTCAGCCCTCCATGCTGAACCTGCAGCAAGTGCATTTCCATCCCCATTTCTGCGTTCCGTGGATTCAGAAGGTCCCACGTGGCTTCCCATGGGCTCTCCTTTGGGGTGGCAGAGATTCTGGGGTGTAGGGATGGATGTTCCCACAGGGAACACTCAGAACTCCACCCCACAGAGGATATTTGGGTTTGACATCACTCCCGAGTCAAACCAGGGTCAAATCATCTCAAAAAAATGACGCTCACAGCCCGAATCTGTGAAATCTGCCCAGATCCTGGTGGGAGGTTCATTCCCAATGGGAATTTAAGTTTGAGATTAATAAGATTTTCAGATCTGCTGAAGTGTCTGGTTCAGGGTATTTTTTGCCTCTCTGATTGACACAACATCTGTGGGTTCTGAATTGGGGCTGACACATCAGGGCCCATAAAGATCCCATGGGAATTCCCATAGGAATGTGCTGCTCCAATCCATTCTGGGTCAGGTCTGTCACATCAGGAATGGCAGAGGAGGTGCCCAGGGTGGGCCTGGCATCTCAGACGAGCAGTCACTCCTTGATTTACACGCAGGGAAACGGGCACAGAGCCCTTCTGTGCTGAACACACAAACGCTGAGAAAACCTTCAAAGCCCTGCTCCTATTTCCTGCTCCAAATCCCCCAAAACAGACCCTGATATCCAGGGCTGGCAGCCAAACCCTCTCGAGTCACTGGAAAGATTCCCCTTGACTTTAATGGTCTTTGCATGAGTGCCTAATTCCTTCCTGTTCACAGCCTCTCTTGGACCAGGTTGTGGAAACAACTGCAGCTCTAAAGTGCTGCAGCGAACTGTAAACCCTTCAAAGCACATTTCCCTGTCCTCTCAGACACTTGGAACGGGATTTGTTTGACAAAAAAAAAAAAAAAAAAAAAAAAGATCTTGAANAAAAAAAAAAAAAAAAAAAAGCCTGATCTGTGTTCTCCCAGCCAGCAGCAGTGTGAATGAGCGTTTGAACAAATTTATTCCTGCAGACAGGGTTTGTGTTCAGCTCCCGGGGCTGGAGCCAGGCTGTTCCCAGCAGGATGGGGAGGGCAGGGGGTGCTGGGCCAGGCTGGAGCTCTGTGGCTCTCAGAGCTGTGGTTCTGGCTATTCCAGCTCCCAGGGACTCCTTTCCCTGCACAGACCATGCCACTGAACCTCCCAAATTTGTCACCTCCACGTGTTCTGCTCCAGGCTGGGCCATCCTGGGCCACCTTCGTGCCTCACCCCGCAGAACTCTGGCAAAACCCTTGGAAAATGGTTAATTTTAAGGATGTAGATGTGTTTTACTGGGGGTTAAACTCATCTGGATGAGGAGGGATCTTGGTGGTGTGGCTGTGTGATGACAGTAAGAGGCACATGGGATTTTCTCCCACCTGGGATTATCTACTGGCCCCTCACAGCACAAGATCTGCCTGCTCCAGCCTCATCCTACGAGGAGCAATGGCTGCAAACAGATTTTTGAATCTTTCTCAAACCCAGAGTCACCCAATGGGACTGTGACAATGACCCCATAAACATCACCCTGTCTGGGGTCTGGAGCCCTTCTCCTTTCCCTGACTGGACCCCCCCCCAAGAGTTCCCTGGAGAAACGAAAATAAAAATCCAAGCAAGTTTGATCGAATAATGAACTCAGTTGCTTTACCCAGCCACAAAACTGGGCATTTTTATCCAAAGAAAATGAAACTGGGCCCCACTGGTGCCATGAAATCATCCATCCCACAAAGGAAACCGCCAGCTCATTGTGGGAGGGGTGTCAAGCTGTTGATGGGAACGAGGATGCCACGATCCCATGGTCTTGCAGGGCCCTGTGATTGTGGTTACTCCAGACTGTGCCAATGGCCCCACTAGCCACTGGCTACCATGCCTCGTGGCTTCACAGGGATTTTCTACAGTCCCAGAAATGTCTTTGTGCTGCTTTGGAGCCTCCACCCAGCGGGGTTACTGGTTATGAAACGGCTGGGTTTGCAGGGGCATTTTAAAAATTCATTTATTTTGGGTATGGAGCTGGTGTCTGCTGGAGTGAATATTGCAGCTTTGTGTTCTGCTCAAGCAGGCCAGAGCTGAGCATTGTCTATTCCATTTTCCTGGCTAAAAAATAAAATCAAAACCTGCCCTAAAACGCTGCAGTTTCTCAGATTACACTTCATGCATGGGGAACGGGTGCATTTAGGGGATATTGCCAGGCTGGCTGCACTGGGAGAGAAGGTTTTGTACTGTGGGGAGAAGGTTTTGTATGAGGAGAGAAGGTTTTGTATGAGGAGAGAAGGTTTTGTATGAGGAGAGAAGGTTTTGTATGAAGAGAGAAGGTTTTGTATGAAGAGAGAAGGTTTTGCTCTTAGAGAAAAGGTTTTAAATGATGGACGAAGGTTTTGCATGATGGGAGAAGGTTTTTCATGATGAGAGAAGGTTTTGGATGAGGAGAGAAAGTTTTGCTGTTGGAGAGAAAGTTTTGCACTGTGGGGAGAAGGTTTTGAATGATGGAGGAAGGTTTTGCATAATGGGAGGAGGTTTCTCATGAGGAAAGAAGGTTTTGCATTGTGGGAGAAGGTTTTGCTCTATGGGTAGCAGGTTTTGCTCTGTGGGAGAAGTTTTTGCACAGTGAGGAGAAGGTTTTGCTCTTCAAGAGAAGGTTTTGCGTTGTGGGAGAAGGTTTTGTATGAGGAAAGAAGGTTTTGCATTGTGGGAGAAGGTTTTGCACTATGGAGAGTAGTTTTTGTATGAAGAGAGAAAGTTTTGCATGAGGAGAGAAGGTTTTGTATGACGAGAGTTTTGCTGTTGAAGAGAAGGCTTTGCACTGTGGGGAGAAGGTTTTGCTCTTGGAGAGAAGGTTTTCAATGATGGAGGAATGTTTTGCATTGTGGGAGAAGGTTTTGTGTTTGGGGGAGGAGGTTTTGCTCTTGGAGAGAAGGTTTTGCACTGTGGGAGAAGGTTCTGCACTTTGGGGAAAAGGTTTTACTCTTTGAGAGAAGGTTTTGCGTGATGGGAGAAGGTTTTTCATGAGGAAAGAAGGTTTTGCATTGTGGGAGAAGTTTTTGCACTGTGAGGAGAAGGTTTTGCTCTTGGAGAGAAGGTTTTGCACGATGAGAGAAGGTTTTGCACTGTAGGAGAAGGTTTTGCACTGTAGGTAGCAGTTTTAACATGATGAGAGAAGGTTTTGCTCTTGGATAGAAGGTTTTTCACGATGAGAGAAGGTTTTGCACCGCAGGTAGCAGGTTTTGCTCGATGGGCAGCTGTCCAAATCCAGCACGCCTCCCTGGTGGGTGGTTTGGGTTCTGTCCAACACGAGGATTGTGGGAGGCAGCAGGTGGCTCTGAGCACCTGCAGGGAGGATGAGGAGCTGCCCTTCCTCAGCCACCCTCCCATGTCCTGTGAGGCACTAAGGGTTTGAAGGGACACCGGGATGACAAATGCTTCATCCCCTGGGATTTCCTTGGGACACCAGGGTGACAAATGCTTCATCCCCTGGGATTTCCTCGGGAAGCTGTGCCTGGAGTGACGGGCACAACAGCGGGAGCAGAGGGATCTGAGGGCTGAGCTCATCCCCAAAATGTGATCCCAAAATGGATCCACGGCAGTGACAGGAACAGTGGGGATATCACAGAAACCCCCCTGGCAATGGGATTTATGGAGCTGGGAGGGTTTCTGTCCCTTCCAGCTGCAGATGCCTCATCAGAGGTGACATTTAAGGTTTCACTGCAGGAGCCCTTCCCTGCCTGCGAGGGGCTGAGCGGCCACGCTCGCATTCCCAGAGAGGGAATTTTCTAAATCAGATTTTTATGAGGTGTCTAATTGACTCATCATCCCTGCCCCCAATCCGTGCACAAACATTTGCTCTGCCCTGAAATGTGAGATGAGCAAGGCTGGCGAGAAATGTTGTCTGAATTTAGCAGAGGACTTGAGGAGGGCGAGGAAGGAGCGAATTCCTTTCCTTGCCAATCTTGAAAACAAGATTGTAAAAAACCCCCCTAGAAAAAAATAACAACAACAGAAAGAGGCTGTGGTTTCCTCAGCCAGTTTGCTTTTCTGGAAGTCGATGACGCCCTGGATTCCTGTTGTTTTTTTGGGCCTCTCTCCATTTTTTTTTAGGATAGTTTGTCTGCAGCGTGTCTGTGTGTGGGTAGAGAGCTGGGGAATATGCAGAGGGGAAAAAAAAGCTAAAAATGGGCAGGAAAAGGAGGACTGCATATGCTTTCTTACTCTTTATGTAAAAAAAAAATATAAAAAGAGCTTGAAGCTTGAAGTTGTTAAAGATTTGGGTTTGTAGGGACGGAGCCCAGGCACATGAAGTTGATCCTGAAATCCATGTTAAATACAGAATTTTATCTGCTTTGTGAAGCACAGTCCCTCCTCGACTGCTGGGAGAGCTAGGCCTTATTTTGTCAAAAATTCACCCCAAATTCTGATTTCCATGCCTTGGAAGCTGCAGAGAGGAGAAGGGAGGCAGCCCAGGGAGCTGTGCTGGGCCTGCAGCTCTTGCACCGCTGCCACAGCAAACTGATTTCCTTTCTCTGTCTGGTGTCACATCTCATTTTGGCACTTTTGCCCAGAAAACGGTCCAATCCTGCAGAAATATTTCTCTTTTCTCTGTGATGTTTAGGCAGGTGCTGAGCTGAGCCTGGCTGGTTTCCTTGGGATGCCAGGAACTGTGAAAATTGGAGATTTTTCTGTGCTGGTCCCTGGGTGGGATGGAGGGATGGGGGATCCGAGGGCTCAGGTCTCCTCCTGTTTCTGTGGATCACAATCAGAGCATTCCTGCCCATCCTGCTGCTCTCCTGCTCTTTGCTCTGGATTTTTATGGCTTGAACCATGAAAGGGTCCAGAAGGGACCTGGGTTAGGGAAATTAGAGCAAAAACCAGTTATTGCATTGTCTGGAGGTGACAAATGCCACTTCCCTCTGCCAGGGTGACAGTGGCTCCTCCTGTTTCTGTGGGTCACAGCCAGAGCATTCCTGCCCATCCTGCTGCTCTCCTGCTCTTTGCTCTGGATTTTTATGGCTTGAACCATGAAAGGGTCCAGAAGGGACCTGGGTTAGGGAAATTAGAGCAAAAACCAGTTATTGCATTGTCTGGAGGTGACAAATGCCACTTCCCTCTGCCAGGGTGACAGTGGCTCCTCCTGTTTCTGTGGGTCACAGCCAGAGCATTCCTGCCCATCCTGCTGCTCTCCTGCTCTTTGCTCTGGATTTTTATGGCTTGAACCATGAAAGGGTCCAGAAGGGACCTGGGTTAGGGAAATTAGAGCAAAAACCAGTTATTGCATTGTCTGGAGGTGACAAATGCCACTTCCCTCTGCCAGGGTGACAGTGGCTCCTGGGACACCAATGCCCATTAAATTTTCACTCCGAGCCCTCCTCCATCCCAAATCTCTGCAGACAAGCCAATAAAGCATTTTTTTCATTTTATTTTTTTCCCAGTTACCACAGCAGAGCCTGTCATTCCCAGCCAGGCTATCCAACTGCTTTATTCTCTGCCCATCGCTCCTTTCCAGCACAATAAAGTTTTATTTGAAAAGCTCAGCTTTGCTCTCTTCCTTTTTCTCCCCTCAGCTGGAAGCTTCCTTTTAAAACATTAATATCCTTATTTTTTTTTTCCCCCCAGCAGGTTAATTAATACTTGATTCATCACCTTGAAAGCTAATGGGTGTTTATCCAGATCCTGAAGGCAGTGAATGCCTGCTATAAATACCCACATTGCTGACAAATTTTATTTATTCTCCTTCAGGAAGCGACCTCTGCTCGGCCCTACAGGAGTTAATCCTGACCTTTTCCCAGGGTTGGTTTGGGATTGGCCTGGCTCCATGTTTTTCTGCTTGAGCTTTACTCTGTAAACACAGTGCCTTTTAATGAGGGAAAACTGCAGCTTTTGTGGGGAGAGACCCAGACAGCTCCAACCTGGGTCAGCAGAAACTGCTGGAGGTTGGGGGTGTTTTTGTGGGCTGGAAGGGCTCTGACTCTCGCTGAAATATTATTTAGTTTTGGTTCTTGGAGAGCCTTTTCCAAGCCCTCATCTGCTTCAAATAAGCGGTGTTGATCATCTTTGTCTCCGTCTCTCCAGCTGTTGTCATCGGTGACCTTAATTAGAGCACATTAAAAATAATGCCGGGTTTGTCACTCAGGCAGAATTTAAAAGTCATTATTTTCTTCTGCTGCTCACTGCCATGTTCCTTCAGGGTGCTGCTGTGCATCCACCAGAGCTCCTGGCTGCTGTCACTGCAGCAGTGACACTGACTCTGAGGCACCAGCAGAGGAGCAAACAAACCCATCCCTCCCCTCAGAACTTGGATTTTCCCCATAACTGAAGCCATTTTTGGGGCTGTCCCCAGGAACCTCCAGCCTCTGGGTTCCCAGATTGTGTAACATTCTCAGCTTTTGTACATTTTCCCACCCCTCATGGAAGTGTCAAACCCAAAGGAGCAGCCAGACATTTTTTTT
>VZRP01003408.1:28362-70551 GCA_013397995.1 Malurus elegans | reverse complement strand
TTTTTTTTTTTCTCCAGTGGAAAAGTTAAGTCCTCGTGAACTTTTTGAGAACTTTTGTTCGTTCCCTCTTGCCAGCTAAACTCTGCTTTGTGCTGGGGACAGAACCCCTTTCTCCAAGCCCTGGCCATGGGCCAGGAGCTGGGGCTGTGCTCTGGGTGTTGGCAATGCCACCAGCCCTGTCCCCTTCCCTCCGGGCTCAGCAAACCCCAGCTCCCTTTGGGGACTCTCTGGGGGGCTTTTTCCTTCTCCTCCATGTGCTTGAGGTGATGGAGCAAACTCTGTTTGCTTCACCTTCCTCTGCAACAAAAAATGTCAAATATCAGAGGGAATAACCAGCCCGAGCTGTGGGAGGGGAGGGTTTTGGTTCTGTGGAAGGAGCAGCAGTGCAGGCAGTGTCAGAAGGAATTTCTTTCCCTCTCCAGCTGCTGAGATGCTCTCTCTGAGTCAGGATTTGTTTGGTGCTGTTTGAGTCTTTACATCGTTCAAAACCCTGCAAAGGGATCAGATCCCCCCATGCTGGGTGGTAAAGGGAAGAGATTTCCCAGAGTTTGTGTGTGTGAGAGCAGGACACAGAGGGCAGAGCAGAGGGGAGCAAATCCACCCAAATCCCATGGCCAGCACCACCTGCACAAACCACAGAATGTCAGGGAAAATAATCCAACAGGGTCATGAAAATGGTATTTATCTCTGGAGGCTCGTGGCCCCAGAACACCAAATAAAACCCTTCCCTTTCCCAGAATCGCCATCCCGGAGCTNTCCCCCCATGCTGGGTGGTAAAGGGAAGAGATTTCCCAGAGTTTGTGTGTGTGAGAGCAGGACACAGAGGGCAGAGCAGAGGGGAGCAAATCCACCCAAATCCCATGGCCAGCACCACCTGCACAAACCACAGAATGTCAGGGAAAATAATCCAACAGGGTCATGAAAATGGTATTTATCTCTGGAGGCCCCAGAACACCAAATAAAACCCTTCCCTTTTCCATCCTGGAGCTGAGTGTGCNAGGGCAGAGCAGAGGGGAGCAAATCCACCCAAATCCCATGGCCAGCACCACCTGCACAAACCACAGAATGTCAGGGAAAATAATCCAACAGGGTCATGAAAATGGTATTTATCTCTGGAGGCTCGTGGCCCCAGAACACCAAATAAAACCCTTCCCTTTCCCAGAATCGCCATCCCGGAGCTGAACAGGGGACACAAATGTGTGGTGATTTCACTCATCCATTTCCCAGGGGCACAGTGCAGAAAGGGAAACAATCAGGGTGTCCCCAAAGACGTGTCCTGCAGCTGCCAAAATGTCCTTGGAAACCGAGTGTGGGACGTTCACCAGCAGTGATTGCAACACAGCCACCATGGGGACTGCGTGAGGAGAAATGAATGTTTTCTGTGAGGGTTTGAACCTTTACAGACGAGCTGGGCATGGGGGTGACAGGAGGAAGGTCTTTGAATGATAATTTGGGTTGGAAGGGGCTGTTAAAGGTCATCCAATCCAACCCCACTGCAGTGATCAGGTCACCCCAACCTCAAATCCAACCTTTGAATATTCCACAGCTTCTCTGGGCACCCTGTGCCAGGGCCTCCCCACCCTCACAGGGAAAAATTCCTCCCTGAAATCTGATCTAAACTCACTCTGTTCCCATTTTAAGCCATTCCCCCTCATCCTATTACTCCATGCTCTTGTGAGAAGTCCCTCCCCAGCTCTCTTTAGCTGCTGGAAGAGCTCTGAGGAATGTCTGGAACCTTCTCCTCCCCAGGCTGAGCACTTGTTGAGCTGAGTAAACACCTCCCTGCCCTCTGCTGCACCTCCAGGCACCAGGGGAAGGAGCTGGAGCTGCTCCTGAGGGTCCCCAGCAGCGATGAGAGATGAGGGTGAAACTGCAGTTCCTATACAAACATTTATTGGAAGGGTACAAAAATAGAGTGCAAATCTCAGTAAGAACACATCGCTGGCAAAGAGTCCCAGGCAGCGGTGGGAGAGGAGCCCAGGAGCTGGTGGTGAGTCCAGATTCCCTGGAGCACCCAGACCCAGAGAGATTCCATCCCCAGGGATGGCTCAGGACCCTTCTTTCTGGAAAACTTTCAGTCCTTCTGCTGCATCCTGCTTTGCTTGATAATCTGCCCAGAGCGGGCACGACTTCATCACCCAGTGCAGCTGGAGGAGAGCTGGGACCCTGCAGAGTGCAGGGGTGACACCTTCTGCCTCCCAGAGCATCACTGAGAGTGGCAGTAAATGTGTGCATTTTGGTTAATAGTGAGCGATGATGAAGGAGCAGCTCTGCCCTTTAACAGTCCTGCTGCTGCAGCTGCTTCCAGTCGAAGGTCCCGTCCAAAGGCAGCTCAAAATTATCCTTTTCCTGCTCTCGGGAGAGCTCCAGAAGCACCTGGAATGGGCAATAACACTTGGGTTGTTTCTCTGTGCTGCTCCTTTGCAGGAGGAACCTCCCTGCAGCCCCTGGGAGAGGTGAGGAGAAGCTTTTTTGGGGGCAGCAGCTGAGCCTCCTGTGTTCTCTGGATTTGATCCCTCAGGATTTCAGTTTCTCCATTTCCACGTCTCTGTACCCCTGGGATTCTTCAGTGTTTAACTCCAGACTGCACAGACAGTGCTGAGCTCCTGCTCTCCCATTTTCACACAAAACAATTCCTCTGCAGCCCCAAACTCAAGGACACCTCCCTGTGCCAGGCCCCAAGAGATGGAAACAACAGAGAATTGGGGGAGCCAACTTGGAGTCAATGACTGCATTGGCTGCAGCTGCAATTGGAGGATTCAGCAAATCCCGATGTGCAAATGGACAAAAGTGAGAAAGGGTGAAAAACCCATGAGCCATTGGCCATTGTGGGTGTGGGACTGCCCTGGATGCACCTGAAGGCTCTGAAATAAATAAAATTGGTTTGGATTCTCTGAATTCTGTCCAGCCTCTGCTTTAGGGAGCTGGATGTGACCACACAGCATCACCTGCCCACAGGTGTTCCCATAGAGGTTTTCCCCATCAATGGATTGTCTCAAACCTTCCTCATCTTTGACACCAGCCTCAAACCTTCCTCATCTTTATCAATCCATAAGTTGCTGTTTTCAATCCATGATCTGCTGTTTGCAGAGCACCCACAGGGGCTGGGTGTGGGCAGCTCCCCAAAGTCACCCATCCCTGGGTGTTCTGTGTCTCTGTCTCGGGGTTTGAGGGTTCCTCCAGGCTCGTTCCCACCATGCAAAATGCCAGCAGTGAATAAACCAAACCACTTTCCACCCCTTTCCCTCTCCCACCACCCTCAGGCATTTTTTTTTTGCTGGCGCTGCCTTTTGCCCGGGTTTGGCTGCAGCTTTTGCTCCCGCTCCTGCCTTTACAGCACAAATAAAAATCACCTGCCTGAGTCAGGGTATTCAAGGAGAAGCTGTACTCCTCCAGGCTGCAGCTTCGTTTGGCTGTGGAGAAATGGGAAGAGGGTCAGAAACGAACAGTCCCTGTTCCACCATTCCCAAAAATCACCTGGTTTTGCTCTTACCTTCCTCGAGCTTGGAGAAGGACTGGGACAGGGGCAGTGCATCTTTCATTGGGACCTTGTAGACAAGCAAAGAGGGGAACCTGGAAGAAATAGAAAAAGATGTTATTTTTGCTGTGTGATGAGGTTTTGGGATCAAGACTTTATGGATGTGTGGATGTTTTGCTGCTGGGATCACAGGAGGGCTGGATGTGGGGATATTATCAAATCAGATCCCCTTACAGGGAGCTGTTCATCCCTCTCCAGCTCAGATCCCGTGCCTGGCCATCACACTGGGGTTGTTTTTAGGGCTCAGGCAGTGTTGAAACCACTCCTGATCCTATATTTTATAGTTACCGCTCCTGACGGGCGGCGCCTGGGAAAATCTTCAAAACCTCGGCGTGGAGATCATCAGTGCTCTCTGCATCCTTGACCTTCATTTCCAGGAGATAGCCCTTCCCAAATTTATTCTTCAGGTACTGGATGGAGCCAATGCACCTGCAGGGCAGGGAGGAACCGAGGTGACAAGGGGAAATCATTGTCACTGCTCCTTCCTGAGAGGAAACCACGGGAGTGAGACATTTTCCAACCTAGAAATGAAACTCCACATGATTTTAGGATAGGAAGTGATATAAAAGGAGTTTTTTTGGAGCTCAAGGGGCAGTTATGGAAGGATGTTCACAAGAGACCCACATGACATCCTTAACCCTAACCATAACCCTAACCTTAACCCTAAATAAATTTTAAAAAATTCAGAACCAGGGTGGTGCTGGCTGTGCACTCCACGTCTGAGGGAGCCATGGCTGCTCAGTTTGATGTGTTTTAGGAAATTAGTATAATTGATAAAAAGCACCAATTAGTAGGATCAGTGGTGATGCAATTCCTCCCAGGTCAAGCCCCTTCTCTGGAGCCCCCCATCCTCAGTCCCAGATGTATTTTTTTAAGAAAATAGGGCTCAATGACCTTGTTCTTAACCCTATCCCAGGTTTCCCTTGTTCTTCCCGGGGTTTGGAGCTCTGGGATCTGTTTGGATTTTTAGCTGGGGAAAAGGATTGGGAAAAGGACAGGGAAGGTTACAAACACATAAATGGAAAAAAAGGCAAAAATCACTCCGGCATCAGGAGCACTTCATAAAACCCATGGCAGGCGGGGCTGGAGGAGAAGTTTGGATCATTTGTGGCTCAGCTGAACGCTGTCACCCACCGGAGCTGCCCGGACACCAGGATGGCCACACGGTCACACACAGCATCAGCCTCCTCCATGTAGTGCGTGGTCAGGATGGCTCCCGACTCCTTGGTTTTCAGGGCATCTCGGATCGTTTTCCTGAGGATCAGAGTGAAAAAAAAGAAATTAGAAATAAAATCGCACCCTCCTTAGAAATATCAGGCATGGTTCTCATAGTTTTGTCCACCCAAATGCCTCTCTCCTAAAACAAGAATCAAATCTTCACATGCAGCAAGTTTGGATTAATGAGCATGTGGTAATAATGACAAATTAATGGTTGAAATAATGACAAAAATTACTTTTGACTTGAGTCTTTATGAATCCTTCCAAATCCCATTTGGGTCTGTCCTAAAGTTTGCCAGAAGGATGAGGGCAAATTGTTTTTTGGGGTTTTTTTCCTGTCTTTGCTCACGCTTGAGCTGGAACAAGCCAACAAAACGGATTTTCCAACAGAACCACTGGCACGTGAGGAACACCACCATCCACGGATGAGGTAAAAACCTTTTTTTAAACATCCATTTTGGGTTCCCAGCCCTTCCCCACGGTGCTCACCAGACGCAGCGCTGCCCGCTGGGGTCCATCCCGGTGGAGGGCTCGTCCAGGAGCAGCACGGAGGGGTTGCCCAGCATGGACAGTGCCACACAGAGCTGTGACATGGAAAAGGGGCTCAGCCAGAGCTGCTGCGCGCCCTGGCACTGTCCCCACGCAGCTCCTCATTCATGGGAGCCAGAGTTCTGATTTGTGGGAAATTTGGGGTTGGGAAAGGCTCGTGTCCATCACCCACCCAGCGCGATGCTGTCCTGGGTGGATCAGAGCACAGGTTTGGTCCCTCCACTCAGGAAGGAGGGTTTTAATTAGTGCTTGAGCATTGCAGGGCTCATTATAGACAACCCAAAACACACCTTTCTGGTTATCCCAGCAGGTAATTTTCTGACTTTTTTGTTTAAGTAGTCTTGGAGCTGCAGGGCATTCACAATCCTGCGGGGAGAGGGAACGAGTGAAAAAAGAACATTCTTATTATTCCAAATCAATATTCTCATCAAGAGTTGCCAAAATGACAAGAAAAAGGAACATTCCTCCCCTTGCTCTTGACTCTTGCTTGTTTTCATTAAACATTTATTGTGTTATTCAAATGTAAGTGACTATTTGAAGCAAAATGTACTGAAGAAGCCACAAGCTCTTTTCTAAACCCATCATCAGTGTCAGCAGCATTATGAATCCACTCTCCCTTGCCAATGTCAGCTGAGCACCCTTCCTTGTGCTGCCAAGCTCCCACAGCAGAGATTTTAGAAAAGCTGCCTAAAGATAACGCACTTAAAAGGGCATTAATGGCGAATTTATCCCCACCGAAAGCACTCAGGAAAATTGGAGGTTTTCTTAACCCGCCCACTGAAGCGCTTTTGTGGCTGAGTTTTCTGCGTTTCTTTCGAGGTTTTCTTTGTGAGTTTTGACTTTCTGGTGCCCTCCCTGTGCGGGGAGCTGAGGGGTGAAGCAGTGACCATCCCCATGCCATATCTGTACCTGTCCACAGCAGTGGCTGTGTCCTCCTTTCGCAGTCCCTTCACGGCCCCATAGACGCTCAGGTGCTGCTGTGGGGTGAGCTCCAGCCACAGCGGGTTCTCCTGGGGGCAGTAGCCCAAGAATGCAGGATTCTGCTCCTGGGAGCCTCCTCCATCTCCAATTTTCATCAGCACCTGCACGACCAGGGTGGGATTTGTCCTCTGACAGAGCCTCGCCCAGTGTGGGGCTGGTTCAGGGCAGGGTTGTGGGGTGCAGCGGGGTTTGGGTGAGGAAAGCCAGAGTGAGGGAGGGATTTCACACCATTCTTCAACAGAAACGTGACCAATTAGGGCAGAAGCAATGCCTTATCAAAATTAGAAGCAGCTCACGATGGTTTTATCCTTACATTATTGAATTTAATAGCAGAACAAATCCGGAAACCTTGATCGGTTATAATTCTGTGACAAAAATCGCAGCCTGGATAAAAACGGCAGCTCAGCCCAGGTGCAGGGTTTGTAATTTTGTCATGGATCCATCCCCTTTTCCCACAGGTCTCCTACCTGCCCAGCAGTCAGGGATGTCTCTCCAGTAATCATTTTGATTGCTGTGCTCTTCCCAGCCCCGTTGGGCCCCAGAAGTCCTAATACTTCTCCTGGAATCAACACATAAATAAAATTTCTTAGGACTACTCCCCGTTCAAGAAATATAGCAGGCACAATTCCACGAAAAATATATATAAAAGACAGCACTCTAATATCAAAGACTGTAAAATAAATAGTTTTATTGTATAAAATACATGCTCAGAGAGCCCATAACATTTCAACTCAAACTGATGCTATGAATTTCTCCAGGAGCTGCTGCCAATGTGGTCCTCTCTCCTCAGGATCTTTTAGATTAAGATTATTTTAGATAATCAACTGCCACAGGTAATTAATAAAATGCAAGCTGCTCATTAACACATCAACCCCAGACTGAAAAAACGGATTTGGCCTTTCTTGCTCAGGAAACTGAGAATCTGCAGGGAATTAACAAACAGGGCTGGGGAACAGCCCCACTTCTCACCTTTTTTAACACAGAAGGAAAGGTTTTTGGTGGCTGCTTTCTTCTTCTTCTTCTTCTTAAAAAATGAGCCAGTTTGCTTTATTTTGTATTCCTTGCACAGATTGCTGACTATTATGACTGATTTCTGAAAAAAGAGGAGGGAGAAGTGAGATTAGTTTATTATCTTGGATAGCACTGATCCTTCAGTTACATTTTTTCTATTAAAAAGGCAGAAAACCTTGTAAAGATCTTTGTTTTTAGTTCACCAGGAGCATGAGGTGTAACAGGACACTTTATTGTCGGGGTTCCTCTTAAAAGCTTTCTTCTGATGAAATCCACAATGTTGGGAGTTTGGTTTTCCCAAAAAAAAACCCCAGTGAGAACAAAACAGCCAAAGCACTGACCTGGGCTGATTGATAGTGGGTGGTTTTTGTTTTACCAGGAATAAAATAAAATAAATTAAAAAAAAATATAATAAAATAAAATAGACAGCACTTAGAGGTACCTCCTCCCGACTTGGAGCCACCATGGCATTTCTCACTGCTTCCCTTTCAGCTTTAACATCTTCATCTTCCTCCTCGGGCTCCTTTGGATGCTGTTGGCTGCTTTCTTTCTTGGGGGAAATCCTGAAAATCCACCAGACTTTTCTTAGGGTTTTATTTGTTTCCCTTGTTCTCCACCAGTGCATTTTGGACTGAATTTCCCTCTGATTGAATTGATACTATATTATAATTACTACTATCTTCATCATTATTATTATTATTAGGGTTGGTTACTATTATTATTATAATTACTATTATAATATTATTTTTATTATTTTTATTATTTTTATTTTATTATTTTATTTTTCTTTCTTGTATGCATTACATTTATTGTTATATTTATTACCATTTATAATATTTATAATCTTTCTGTTTCATTCCAAAAAGAAACTGCTACATCCCAGAGCACAGGCAGCAACCTATGGAGGCACTGACAGTCTCAGGAGCTGTTTTATATTATCACAGCACTGTAGGGGCCATTTTTGTCATTAAAAAAACCACAAGTATTAAAAAATATATATATTTTAGGATAGGGATACAAAGGTAATGATGTCTTCAAGGAGAAGCAGTGGGGTGGGAATTTAGAATTCACATTTGTGTGTTTATACAAACCTAAATACCGGGTCCTTTCTCAGCACTGATTTCCCATATTTTAGCTCCAAACAGCGAAGCAGGAGAATGAAAGCCACAGAGTGGATGTAAGGCTGGAAAACAGAGGTTGCCATGTTAAAAGCTTTGCCTTCCCTCCCACCACAGCTGGCACTGCTGTAAAATATGTGTGAGCAACTGAAATGTGAAAATGAAATCCATTAACGTCGAAATTCAGGGTAATCAACCCTGCAGAAAACACTGAGGGCAGGAAAAAAGACCAATTCAGAAAACAACAGGGCAGCATTAGCGATCTGGGCTAATTCCATTTTGCTTTCCCCATTCCAAAGGTGTGAAATTACTTCAGCAGAGGGGGTAAAACATCATCCAGATCCTCCTCCTGCTTCCTCACAAGCGAGGAGGGGCTTGAGGAGACACACATTCTTAAATAAAAGCAATGTTAAATGTTTTCTTACTGCAAAGACAGCCATCAGTACTTCATCACCTGGAGCCACATTAAACATCTTCGTGTCCTCCATGAAAATCTCTCAGAATTGAAAAAAAAAATACACAATGAACACCAGCAATGATACCCTTTGGAAAATCCCACCCAGGATGAGCCTTCCCTGCCTGGAGCCACCACCACATTTTGGTGCAGTTCCCATCAGATTTTGGTGCAGTTCCCATCAGATTTTGGTGCAGTTCCCACCAGATTTTGGTGCAGTTCCCACCAGACTTTGGAGTTTTTACCACCAGACCTTGGTGCTTTTCCCACCAGATTTTGGTGCAATTCCCACCAGATTTTGGTGCACTTCCCATCAGATTTTGGTGCATTTTCCCATCAGATTTTGGTGCATTTTCCCATCAGATTTTGGTGCAGTTCCCCCAGATTTTGGTGCAGTTCCCATCAGATTCTGGTGCATTTCCCACCAGATTTTGGTGCATTTTTCATCAGATTTTGGTGCAGTTCCCACCAGACTTTCCTCCCAAGGAGCCAGAGCTGTGTTTTAGGCCTCTCCTTGCCCAGAACACTGCTCACCTGCTGGGTGTGGGTCACAAACCCCATCAGGGGGTACACGGGGACCAAGAGGGACAGAGCGTAGATGGAGGTGTTGTGGTGGATGAAAATATCCATGACTCTGCCGATGAAAACAGAAATAAGGCACCCCTGGAAATAAAACAAGAGGCTGGCTCAGCTGGTGGGAAGGGTTACTCACTGCTCTTAAACATTGTGTGGGTCTAGATTTGTAATTCCCTGCTGAATTTTAAAAATGGACAAAAAAATTAGAAAGATGAGAGGCAGTGAGCACTCAGGAGATCCTCAGCCATCTCTGCCTGATGGTTTGGACCAGCTGGGGAGGTTTTTAATTCTGGTGATTTCTTCCCAATCAAGCATGGGATCCCATCCTGTTCATTCTCATCCTGTTCATTCCCATCCTGATCCAAATAATCCATTTCCTTCCAGGCCAGGCTTGGATGATCAAACTGATGGCTTCTGTCCCAACACTTTACATTTCTTGGATATGAGGTGTCAAGCAGAGTGATAAATAATAATTTTTGCCTTCCTTCCTGTCTGGATCTGGGTATTTCCCCACGTCATGGCAGGATTGTGGGGACAGAACACAAATTTAATACAGAATTGGCTGCAATAAAACACACCCAGGTTTATGTTTCTCATCTCTTCTTGGTGTTGGGACATCTAGCACACCCTGAAGATCTCAAAACACACATCTGTAAACCCAGCAGTGCTCACCATGATCAGGAGGAAGGACCAGAGATCACAGCTCCATCCTTTGCGGGAGTTGAAGGAGATCAGGTAAATGAGGAGAACAAGAGAAATTCCATAACCCAATGTCCCCACGATCTACAGGATAAAAACAGGCTTTTGTTGGAGAAGATGGAGTGATGTAAACCCCCAGAAACTCATTATATCAACGGGGATCTGTGGAAATAATCCCACAGTGAGATCAGGATGTTTAGAGATTACCAGATTTCACAGCGAGGTGTAAAGGAATAGATTGAGGCAAGATTTATTCCCTTTATCCCCAAATGCTGGGAGGTGAAACCCCTCAGTTAGGGCACCCAGAGGGTTCCAGCACCATCTGCACCCATGGTGTCACAGATATTCCCACACAAAATATTTCCCCCCAAACGAACCAGCAGGCACCAGAAAGGGCCGTACCAGCAAGAAGAAGGTGCTGGCGCTCCCAGAAATCTTGCTGCTCATGGCAAACTCGAGGCCAAACATGGAGAAGAGCAGGATCCAGCAGAATGGGATGTCCACCAGTGCCTGGCCACACCAGTATGCCGAGGGGAAGAGCCCCGAGATGCGCAGCTGGGCACGAGCTCCAGCCTGGGAAGGCACAAATTTATGGGATAGTTTATTGTCCGTGCCTGCTTGGCCAGCTGCACCCCCTGGGAATGGCCCAGGAAATGAAAAGGGAATAAAATCTGTCACCATTTTGATTCCGGGGTAAAATTCGACTTCTTTTTTTGTATTTTAATATTTTGTTCTGGCTGCAAAGCTGCTCGTGGATCAAAAACACCTCAAGCTGCTGGTTGTAGGGTTGGACTCAAATAGCTCAGAGGTGTTTTCCAGCCTGAATGATTCCACAATTCTATATCCAAATATCCTTCAGTGCTGATCCCTCCTGCCCTCCCCAAACGTGCTGCATTTCCAGGAATTTACCTTGTAATCCTGCGTGTAGCCCATGGCAAAGTGAGGAGGAAAACCAGGGAATAACAGCAGCATGTAAATGTGGTAGAAGTACATGAAATAATCCCAATATTTTGGGTTGAACAGCTGAAAAGAGAAGAACAAAGCATTTGTGGAAAATTCAATTCATCTTAGCGTTCACCTTACTGCGTTTCTAATGGATTACAGGGCAGTTTGAAGAAAAAGTGGGATTTGAAATCAAATTCTGGCTGAAGAAAGGTTTTTTCCAAAGCAGAGCCCTGCAAAGTGCTCGGTGGTGAGCAGAGATGGGTGGTGCTGGTCCCACCCTCCACCCCAGCCTTGTGGGGAGCTCTCTCTTCTGTCACCCAACGAGTCACAGTTGGAATAATGTGATGGAGAGAACAAAGAACCTCCAGGAGAAACCCTCCAGCCACCCTCTCCACCCAACAGCCCTCGAGATCCACATGGGAAAAATCAGCTTTGGTCTTCCAGAAATCAAAGGTGATGGTTCCAGAGGCACCATGGGGGAACGTGGGGTTAGAGGTACAAACAGCCCTAAAGCCTTCCCCTAAAATCTGATGGTTTAGTGAGACCTTGAAGAAAAGGTTTTCTAAGACTTTCTGGCTTCCACTTAAAATCTCTTAAAATCTCTCAGATTTTAAGGGAAGACCCTGAAGTGCTTTTGGGAGATCCTGAAGTGTTTTCTGACCCCTTCTGGCATCACTTACAGAGAAGAAGGGGTGGCTCCAGATCTGGATGTGGCTGCTGGAGTTGAGGGTTCTCAGCAGGGCGTTGCTGATGACGTTGACCAGCACTGGGAAGCAGTTGATGGCCTCCAAGTGGCACAGCACGGTGAACCTGTAGCTCTGCCAAGAGCAGGAAAACAGGTGAAAACTCCTGGCTTTACTCACCTGCAGGAGAACCCAAGCTTGACATAGTTTTGTTTGTTGAAAAACAAATTTTGAGGTATTGGAAGCTGCATCACTGTGATAAAAAATGTACATTTTGAGGTGGAAGGTCAGGGGACGTGAGGTCTCCTTTAGCATGGATTTCACTGCTCAAAACATTTCCTCATTTTTGTACAAAAAGCCAACAGAGCCATCCCACAGGGAGTGCTGATGGAGGTATCTTGATTAATTATTCAATTGTTGTGAAGAAACTGGAGGGGGAGATGAAAAATCCTCACCTGACCTTTGCGGGACACTTTTATAGCCCCATTGTGTTTTAGTTCCTCCGTGATATTTTCCTCCTTTGATATTTCCACTGCAAGATCCTGGCTCTGGAGCACATGGATGAAGTCGTCAATGCCTGTGCCTGATGTGAGGGCCAAAAGCAGAGGAATTACAACACTGGAAAACAAAAGAGTCTTTGATGGTTTGATTTTTTTTTAATTTGTATTTGTATTTTTATGTCCATGGCCACCAAACAAAACCAGAGGAATCTGATAACTGTGGACATCAGCCAGCACACATGTGGTGGATCACTGCACGTTAATTTTTGGGAAGTTGGTGGATTTCAGTCTCATGGACTGAACTTTCGCGTCGTCATTTTTTTCTACCCTGCCTTTTCAGAGATGCTACAAAATGAATTTTCCTTTGGGGCTGTCTGAAGATACCAGTGCCATTCTCTGGCCAAATAACATGAAATAACACCCACTCACGGGAATGCTGATGGTGAAACTCTGAAAGCAGCCCATGAATTTGGCTCAGCATTAGTGAGCCCGGAGCGTGGTGCCTGCTTTGAGAGTCCCACATTCCAAAATTGCTTGGATGGAGACCTGGAATTGTGGCAGGGACAGATCCATTTCCCAGTCTAATCCCATCTGCTCTGATATCCTTTCCCACATCTCTCACTGGGATCTCACCAGCTGCTGGAGCCACAGTAGGTTTCCCTCACAACCCTATAAAGATAATCCCAACTCTCTTCCCTCATTAAAACCTTCATCCCTGCCTTGGATCCTCTATGTCCTCATCCATCTGCTCTATCCTGAATTTCCTGTGGAGCAGCGAGAAGCCCAGCCCAGGGAAGGATGAGGAGAGGCTCTCTGCCCTCACCTGTGTCGTTGTAGACCAGGAGGGTGGTGGGCTCCAGGTAGGATGTTCTTTTCGAGGGCGAGAAGTAGCGCGCAGGGGAGAGCTGCCAGGCGCTCACGCTCTGCCAGCCAGCCACCAAGCACAATTGCAACACCAGAGGAAGCAGAAAAACCGCATAGAGCAGCAGGCTATATTGAGAAAGAGATGAATAGACACTCTGAAAACAAACGTTCAGCAGAAACGCGCTCAGAATGTATTTGTGTGTTGGAAACGATGGGTGATGTTCAGGTTACTCAACAGTCTTGAGAAAAACTTCTGCAATTTTCGTAGAAACACAGAATTTCCTGAGCTGGAGGGGACCCACAAGGGTCATTGGGTCCAACTCCTGGCTCTGCACAAACACCCCAACCATCCCACCCTTGGGAGTGGTGTCCAAAAATTCCTGGACCTGGCAGCTTTGGGGCCGGGACCATTCCCTGGGGTCAGAATCTTTTCCTAAAACCTCCCCTGACACAACTCCAGCCATTCCCTCATGCCCTGTCACTGACAACCAGAGAGAATTTTATTTCCAGAAATCTCAAACCTTGATTATTCACCAAATTATTCGAAATGTAGCAGGGAGAGGACCTCGGATCTGGAGGGCTCAACATTTTAGGGCCATGAAATGCCTTTCAGACTTCCTTTAGATACAAGGTTTTCATAAATCAGCATCTTCCCTTAGTTCCTTATGCCCCACCAGGAAATACCAGCTTGAACTTAATGAGGCCAAATGAGTTCAAACATGAGAAAATTGAAAAAAAAAATTAGAAATGCAGAGGAAGCCTGAAAGTACTCTCTGTACACATGGACTTATTTTAAAACTTCCTCCATTTGATATAAAAGCATTTATAAATGATTCTTTTCTTTGGAAAGATAATGGGTTTCTCTTGCATGAATTATTCAGCATAGAAATGAAAATGCACAAAAGGGAGATTTTGTGTTGCTGGCATTGGGTAAGGAAAAAACTTTCCCCTCCTTTGAGTGCAGAAAACCAAGATCATTCCCAGTCAGTGCAGATAACCAAGATCATTCCCAGTCAGTGCAGATAACCAAGATCATTCCCAGCCAGTGCAGATAACCAAGATCATTCCCAGTCAGTGCAGATAACCAAAATCATTCCCAGTCAGTGCAGATAACCAAGATCATTCCCAGTCAGTGCAGATAACCAAGATCATTCCCAGTCGGTGCAGATAACCAAAATCATTCCCAGTCAGTGCAGATAACCAAGATCATTCCCAGTCAGTGCAGATAACCAAGATATTCCCAGCCAAGACCTCCCATCCATGAACCCAAACTCTCATCGAAATTGGTGTGGAACTGTCCCCATGTCCGGTTCCAGACCTCCAGGAGAGAATCCCCTGGGTACTCACATGGAGCGCAGGTTCTTCACCGAGCTCTTGAGCTTCAGGAAGTGCACCCGAGCCATGGCAGAGACCTGCTGCCTCCAGAGAGCCCAGCCCTGCACTGACGCCCTCCCGGTGTCCGAGAGCAGCAGGGAGCTCGGCCGCGCCTCGTCGGGACATCGCTCTGCCCACTCCTCCCCAGGGCCGTGCACATCTGCAGAGAGATTCCATGTGCACGTTTAGTCTAAAAACAGCTGCTAGGCTGGGATTTATGAACATTTCAGAGCCACTTTTGGAGGTTACTGTGGGGGAGCTGATCTCTTTGGTTGGGCGCTGTAAATTCGTACCTTCCTGATCGGCTGTGGCGTCTCCCTCCAGCCTCAAAAACACGTCCTCCAGGGTCGTCATGCTGACTCCATAGGTGACAATTCCCTGCTCAGAGCAGCTGTCCAGGCCACTGAACAGATCTGTGGGACAGAGATGAAACAAAGGTGTGAACATTGATCTCCAGGGCGCTCTGGTTTGGCTGAGACAACAGTCAGCGACAGAGAAATTGACAGAGCAATGAACTGCAGGGACACAGAGGTGTGGGGCAACACAAAACCCCATGCCCATCACTCATGGAAGGTGTTTTCCTGCTTAGCACCAACATTTCAGACTCTTTTTCATCCTCTGTGGGATAATCAGGCTGAAGTGATGGGCACAGTCAGTGAGGAATGGGCACAGAGTGGCACCAGTCGGGTGGGATTTTATCTTATCTCTGTCTTTCCATTTAACAGAAAGAAAACTGAACTCTCAGTAACACACGGCCCAGCTGAGCCTGATGAGTTTGCCACTGCAAACAGTAATAGAGCATTTATTGCACAGTTTGATCTTAAATATGTGATAAAATTGTGAGGAAAACCCAAAGTGAGATAGTTTTGAAGTCCTGGTGTGACTCCTGTAGAAAATCTCCCTTTTGCATTTCTCCTTCCCCACATTTGTGATTATTTTTACTCTGGAAAATTCTCAATTATTTTCATATACACTACCTGGGAACTTATTCACGTTTTCCAGAGGCAGTTTATATCTCAGTTCATACTGGCTGTGTCCTGAGAACGTGGCGTTGGGGATGTACCCTTTCACCAGGGATGTCACGTTCTCCAAGTCACAGGACTCACTGACGTGGATCCTATCATGTGGAAAAAAAACCACAGATGCTCAGGTTTGGAATAAAAACAACCCAGACAAACAACAACCACCATTTCATGGATGCATAAAGAGAAAACTCCAGCATTCCTCATTAATTCCTTACTTTAGATTAATTAAGCCTAACCCTAACTCTTACTGCTGTTTCAATTCATGTAACTGAATATTAATTGTGTTAATTTGCTTGTTCTGATGACATCTGCTTTAGGGATTCATTAATTCTGGTGTACCCTTGCACATGCCCATCCCCAGACACAATTTTTGGGGCTGAGTGAGATACCTTAAATGATAACAAATCCCCCATTTTTTCTTCAGGAACAGAGAAGAGCCAACACACTTCAGCCTCCCGTGCGAGATGAAAGCCTTGCGATCTAAAGAAAGAAAAAGCCAAAGGAGTTTATACTGAAGAGCAATAATCCCAAATTTTTGGGGTTTTATGCTCCAGGGATACCCATGCTCACCCGCCAGGATATCAGCCTCATCCATGAACTGGGTGCTGAACAGGATCGCCCGCCCCGCGCGCTGCTCCCGCAGGAGGCTCCACACCTGGTGCCTGGACAGAGGATCCAACCCGGCCGTGGGCTCATCCAGGAGCAAAACCTGCAGGAAGGATGGAATCACACATTCCCTGCTGCCAGAGCACCTTTGGGGTTTGGTGTTCTGAAGGCAAAAGAGCCAAGTGAGGCTTTCAGACAAGGGTGGCTGTTCTGGGGGTGTGAGAGATTGGAGAACTCTGTGTCTGCTTCAAAACTCAACTGGAAAGATGCGTCAGGAATTAAAAAACAAAACAAATTATGACATTTATTCATTCTAATTATGAGCACTTCAAAGAAAGTGCTGAAATCTCAGCGCCAAGTACATGCCCAAGGTTTTAGTTTTGTTGGACTGTAATATTCCCTCTGTTTCATGCCTGCTGCTTTACCTGGGGATTTCCGAGCATGGCTATTCCAATGGATAACTTCCTTTTCTGTCCACCGCTCAGTTTCTCAGCTTGAGTGTCTTGGATGTTGCTGATATCCAGCAGTTCCAGAATGTTTTGCACCTAGAACAGCACGAGGATGTCCATTCTCAGCAGGAGTTGTTCCTCCATCCTTTTTTAGGGTAGATTTAGGTTTAAATTGGATATTAGGGTGAAATTTTTCCCTGTGAGGGTGGGGAGGCCCTGGCACAGGGTCCCAGAGAAGCTGTGGCTGCCCCTGGATCCCTGGCAGTGCCCAAGGCCAGGTTGGATGGAGCTTGGAGCTTCAATTTTCAGAAAATCCAGGTGGAAAGAAGACTTTATGGAATCATGGCGAGCAGAAACTCACCTCTTGCTCAACCTCTTGGGACCGGATGCCCTTGATTTCTGCAAAGGTTTTCAGGTTTTCTTTCACCGTCAGGACTTCAAACTGCGTGTTGAANATCCCATCCCATCCCATCCCATGGATCCCATCCCATCCCACCTTCTGAAGGGAAGCTGAGCCCGCTGAGCACGTTCAGCAGCGTTGTCTTCCCAGCCCCGCTGTGGCCCAGCAAGGCAGTGATCTGACCCTCATAAATGTTTAAGGCCAAACCTGCAACAAAATCAACATCAGCTTTGGGAAGAAATGAGGTTTGAGCTGCCCCAAGCAAGAGAAATCAAGAAATACAAGATTTAAATTGCAATAATTGGCAAAAATGGCATTGAGTGCTGCAAAACTGTGCAAACATTAACTAAAGTCAAAAGGATTTGGTCTATATTTAGCAGAAAAGACAAAAATACAGCAATTGAAAAAAAATAAATCTTTCTTCTCTTTAGTCTTATAAAAAAGAGAAAATCAGGAAAAAAATGAACAAAATAGCAATGTCACCTCAATTAATATTTGACATAAATTTCCAAGCAGTGCAAGTGTTTTATTACATTGATTGACATACACTGATCACATTGATTTGCACAACTGTGTTTCCTTGTAACAGGAAACAACATCACAGCTTTCATACCTCTCAAAGCTTCTGTCTTCCCGTCCTTCCTTTTGTAGGTTTTTTTAATATTGTGGAGCCTAAAAGGAAGGTAAGGAGGTTATTATGTGGCGATTTCTGTAAATGATTTAATGATTTTCCCTGATGCCTTTTTACATTTGGATGGCACTTAGGTTAAAACGACAGAAATGGCACAGGTTGGATGGAGCTTGGAGCTTCAATTTTCAGAAAATCCAGGTGGAAAGAAGACTTTATGGAATCATGGCGAGCAGAAACTCACCTCTTGCTCAACCTCTTGGGACCGGATGCCCTTGATTTCTGCAAAGGTTTTCAGGTTTTCTTTCACCGTCAGGACTTCAAACTGTGTGTTGAACTGCGGGCAAATTCCAATCATCCCCCGGATCTCCTCCCGGTCTCCAATTTCCGAGAGATTGTAGTTGTAGATGGTGGCAGAGCCTGTTCAGGGGGATAAAGGGGAGTGAATTGACATTTCCAGTTTTTGGATGAAGGCCATCCCATCCCATCCCATCCCATCCCATCCCATCCCATGGATCCCATCCCATCCCATGGATCCCATCCCATCCCATGGATCCCATCCCATCCCATCCCATGGATCCCATCCCATCCCACCTTCTGAAGGGAAGCTGAGCCCGCTGAGCACGTTCAGCAGCGTTGTCTTCCCAGCCCCGCTGTGGCCCAGCAAGGCAGTGATCTGACCCTCATAAATGTTTAAGGCCAAACCTGCAACAAAATCAACATCAGCTTTGGGAAGAAATGAGGTTTGAGCTGCCCCAAGCAAGAGAAATCAAGAAATACAAGATTTAAATTGCAATAATTGGCAAAAATGGCATTGAGTGCTGCAAAACTGTGCAAACATTAACTAAAGTCAAAAGGATTTGGTCTATATTTAGCAGAAAAGACAAAAATACAGCAATTGAAAAAAAATCTTTATTCTCTTTAGTCTTATAAAAAAGAGAAAATCAGGAAAAAAATGAACAAAATAGCAATGTCACCTCAATTAATATTTGACATAAATTTCCAAGCAGTGCAAGTGTTTTATTACATTGATTGACATACACTGATCACATTGATTTGCACAACTGTGTTTCCTTGTAACAGGAAACAACATAACAGCTTTCATACCTCTCAAAGCTTCTGTCTTCCCGTCCTTCCTTTTATAGGTTTTTTTAATATTGTGGAGCCTAAAAGGAAGGTAAGGAGGTTATTATGTGGCGATTTCTGTAAATGATTTAATGATTTTCCCTGATGCCTTTTTACATTTGGATGGCACTTAGGTTAAAACGACAGAAATGGCATAAAAAAAAAAAAAAGAAGTGCTGAGGAACAACATTGAGATTCACTGGTTTGGCTTATTTTGTACCCAGGTGTGAACATCATGACCTGGAACCAAAAATAGGGCACCAGGACTGGCAAAAAAAAGGCCAAGCCCATTGTAATAGAGGACAGATTTTTTTAAAAAGCCTTGTTATTTTTCAACCTGAATTTATCCAAATTTCACCCATAGTGACCAGTCTGAATTATCTCTTTATCTCTGATTTTCCTCTGTGAAACAAAGTGCTCTGCAAGAGCCTGATGAATGCAAAAAACTGACTGGAAAAGTCAAACCCGATGGAAGGAGTGGGGATCAGTGGGAGCATTTAACCCCCCAAAGTTAATCCAGGCACCAGCAATTCCTTTCCCCTTAACCTGATGGCCTCTTTCCCCAGGAATTCAGGGGGCACCGGTTCCATGGCATCCCCCAGGAGCTCCTCAGGGTTTGCTGTGGATCTGGGAATGTTCCTGCTGGAGCCTCTCCTGCTCCTCATCCAGTACGAGGCCTTCAGGAAGAACAAAGGCGGGTCTGGGATCCCATATTTGCCTGCCAGGAAAGGAAAAAGACGATCTGTCATTAACCAAAGCCATAATGAGGATACCATTCGAGATTTTAGGAGGTTCAAA
Organism: Malurus elegans; assembly: GCA_013397995.1. Classification (NCBI taxonomy): domain Eukaryota; kingdom Metazoa; phylum Chordata; class Aves; order Passeriformes; family Maluridae; genus Malurus; species Malurus elegans. The sequence goes on along the minus strand of VZRP01003408.1, from coordinate 51,010 downwards.
TATACTTGGCTGCCTCAAAATTGGTGCTTTTTCCAGTCAAAAGCCCCCCAAGTTTGGAGTAGAGGCAGAGGAGACAAGAAGGTCGGATTCAGGGCTTTGTCCAATGAATTCAAGATTTTATTCTTATGCTATAATCTCATAAATAGTTCAACAGCTGCATAATTAGAAAGAAAAAAAATTAAATAATTAGCTGTCATTGACTCTGAGAATTACTAGCAAGTGCCAGAAACAGAAAAGTTACTCCATTACATAAATTTCTTTTAGTCCATATTTTTTTGGTTGACTGGGAGAATGGTTTTCCTTGATAGCCCATGATTTCCTTGATAAATCCCACACAATCCATAGAAATAAAAACAAACCATTCCTACCTGGCAGAATTTTGTCGAAATACAGAGCCAGCAGCATGTACAGGACTGAGTCAAACGCCAGCACAATGTAGGTTGAAAATAGAAAGTATGCTTCCCCCATGAGGTTGGAAAAGGAGAGGCCTATTGCAAATTTTTCTAAATGGAAGATCTGAAATAAAGGAGAATAAATTTCAGGCTGGAAAAGTGCACGTGCCATCGAACAATGGGTGTAATTGTTTGGGTTAACCTGGAAATCATCTGCAGTAGTGAACAACTGTTCTTATTTTCTTTCTAGAGGGGAAGGGGAATAAATTTGCTCCGAGTAGAGATCTTAATGCTTTAACCCAGAACTTCCCAGAACAATCCAGAAAGAGAATAAAAGATCAGAGTTTTAGAGGAGAACAATTCAAGGAACCTGATATTGGCACCATTGACGCAACAGAATCACGACAAAAATGCCATAATTTACATAATGATTGATTTAGCCATATGGTAAATTAACAAATTCAGTCTCTTTTTCTGCTGGCTCAGAAATCTCCTCTCCCAGGCAGATTTATTTTAAATACATCAAGAAATCTTGATACATAAATATTAATATCAGATTAAAAATCAGATTACCAGAGCTAGAAAGGGACATGGAGATGAGACCAACGCAAAACTGGGGAACAGCACAGAGTTATCCAAAATGGGGATGGAGGAAGGGACAGCAGCAGCAGGAATCCAGAGCTGTGTTTGCACAGTCCCTGCTGCCAGGAAGAGGAGAGTGAGCCAAGGGATGCCGTCCCTGATGTTCCCAAACCCGCTCCCGCCCAGCCCCGAGGATAATGGGGCTGTTGTGTGCAGGGACGGGGCTTCCTCGGGGTCATGTGGGAGTGCAGAAGGGCCCAACAGCAGATTTTTTGTGAATGAGGCCCTGCTTGCTCTGCATTCATCTGATTTTGAACGGGGGAACGGAGTGGGGGTGTTGGAGCCCCTCGGTGCTGCCCAGTTCAGATCAGGATGTGGGTGTGAATAAAAAACACGTGAAGGTTTTACCGGTGGATTTTTGAGCTAAGGGTGTGGATTCCTGTGGAAGGGGAAGGTTCAGCTGCAGGGGTGGTGCCCCTACCTTGGCAATGCCGGTGTTGAAGGCAAAGGGACAGACAAGACCCAGGAACCACATGAGAGGCTCCGGGACCTCTTCTATCAGCACCGCCAGGCTCAGGAAGCCGAAGATGAAGATGACGAGGAACCCCGTGAGGCTGACGAGTTTGGAGGTCTTTAGGAGGGAGCAGAGCATGAAAACCAGGTGGATCTGCAAGAACAGAAATTTCCTTCAACCGCTGAAAGAAATAAACAACTTTAACAGCATCACTTCCATTTGCCAGGCACCAGATCTCTGGTGAGCAGAGCCTGTATAATAAAATCCACTGAAGTCCTTCTGAGTGGTAAAATGAGAGGACACAGCCTTGAGCTGAGCCAAGGGAAATGGAGGTTGGATATCAGGAAAAGTTTTTTTTATGGAAAGAATGATAAAGCACTGGAATGATCTGCCCGGGGAGGTGGTGGAGTCACCATCCCTGGATGTGTTTAAATAAAGATTGGATGTGGTGATGGGTGCCATGGGTTAATTCAGGTGTTGGGGCATGGGTTGGATTCGAAGATCTTGAAGGTTTTTTCCAACCCTGGTGATTCTGTGACTCAGTGATTTTGTGACTCTGTGATTTTGTGATTCCATGATTCTGTAATAAATCACGTGGTGAGAAAACACGGCTTTAAAGCCTGACTTACACACGCCAGGCCGTAGAGGAAAAACAGGAGCAGGACGGTGGGGAAGCTGCTGCTGTCGAAATGCTCCTGCAGCACGACGGCCGTCAGCAGGCAGGAGAAGATCAGCACGTAGAGGGAGTACAGCAAACTCCAGGAGAGCCTGAGGAGTAATTAACAACTCTTGTTACAGCTTCATCTGCAGGTCAGAATTGTTTTGAATTGAAGTATTAATTATGGAAATAATTTCTTGTTCCTATCTTTGGCAGAATAGGCAGATGACCCAAGCTAGGAGGAAACACCCCAAGGAGAAGAGGACACCACTGCTGTGTTCAACCCTCTCTGGTTTGTCCTTCGAGTGCTGGAGAAAACTTCTGAGCACATTGAACTCATGAACTGACTGAAGAAACACCCAGGAGCTGATTGATTTTGGGCAAACACATCCTGGATAGAAAAGAACTCACCAAAATGCGATGTCCTGCAGCCCCATGGTCTTCATCAACACTTTGAGCTTCTTCTTCTCTCTCGTGACGTTGATGGATAAGAAATACATGAAGGGGAAGAAGCACATGACGATAATGACCATGAAAAAGCTGTAGTCGAGGCTGATGGACAAGATGACGCTCCGGGTCTTCATTCGGACGCCAGCGATGGAATTCATTTCTTCCCAAACAGAATGATTTGCCACCATCTGAAGGAATGCAAGATGAAGAGATAATATTTAATTTTTTTTTTTTTTGCTGCAAGATGCGTTTATACCAGGTATGTTCTGCTTCTTCCTCCCTAGATCGAGTTTATTTTCTGGCAAACCCATCCCTTGTTATTCCCACAGCAGAATTTGCCCTTCCTGTATCAAATTTGAAACAAAAGGATGCTGAAATCAGCTCCTAAATGGGATTTACCTCTATGATGGCAGCGTCAATGCTGGACTGCAGGGACAGGAAGCCTCGGTACCAATACTTGGGGCTGGTGCAGTGCATTGGGGTCAACTCGAAGCAGCTGTCTAATGAAATGAAAACTTTAATGATAACTAATTAATTTTCACTGTTAAACATGATGACAAGAATCCATTGGTACTGCAGGAAACTCTTCAAATGGACAGTGACAAAAAAAAACCAACCCAAAACACCCAAAGCCACCATTTATTCCATTCCTTAACAAATGTGGGTTATTCCCACCCTGCCCACAGCAGGCAAACACACCAAAATTCTCATTTTGTATTACCTACGTATCCAATGACTTCATTGGGAATAACCACGTCTCTGGTAGGAAACCTGAGGTGGTAGGAGAAGTTGTCCTTAAACACAACCCCTATGGTGTCCTCATCTGAAATCCAGGCTTTCTCCATGGCTCTTTCATCATCCACTTCCTCTAGCTGTATACCTGGAGAGTGTCAGGAAAACACTGCCATGAGTTTTTGTGAGCTGGGAATGCGCCCATAGGCGTTGAGGGAATATTCTGCTTTCTTAGCATTCCAGCCTCTCCTTTTCCAGTTCCCACTGGGCAGGGAGGCAGCTCTAAATGTGTCACACTTCACCAGCTGAGAGGAAATGAACCTCAAAAGAGCGACCCAAGGGCTTTTAAAAGATTTAGGGAACATTGGGAAGGCAGAGCTTTACAGTTCAGAAGGGAGCACGGTCTCACAAGTTTAAATCCTAGAGAAGAAATATCTGTGGAAACAGAGGATTCAGGATGAATTCTCTCTCTTGAAGAACCACTGAAACGCAGAAAACACACAGAAGGTAAAATAACAGCAAAACCCATCATTTTAAAATCCAAACCCACCCGTCATGACAGAGCTGGAGGCCACTTTGCTCATGATGTGCCTGGTGGTGGCGGTGACGGGCGTGAAAGCGACGGTGACCCCGCTGCTGTTGAAGGCAGGGTCGTCCAGGTGCCCCAGGTGTCTGTACAACATTTCGGGGTAGCGGATGTTCAGCATGAACAAGGACACCATGAACACCACGGGCAGGAAGAGCAGGGACAGGATCCACTCCTACACCAGGGACAGCAGCAGAGAGAATTTCATGGCAGTGGAAAAACTGCCAGTGCAAAGAAACAAAATATTCCTTGTTGGATTGAAATATGAAGCAAGAGGAATTCAGTCTTTGTGGGGTTAAAATATAATCAAGAGGAATTCAGTCTTTGTGGGGTTAAAATATAACCAAGAGGAATTCCGTTTTTGTGGGGTTAAAATATAACCAAGAGGAATTCAGTCTTTGTGGGGTTAAAATATAATCAAGAGGAATTCAGTTTTTGTGGGGATAAAATATAACCAAGAGGAATTCCGTTTTTGTGGGGTTAAAATATAACCAAGAGGAATTCAGTCACACCAGTTTCTGAGAGTTTAATGAAGAAATTCATTGCATTGTACCCATCACCTGCTCCAAGAGCCCATCTGAGCCCGAATTTGTGACAAACCAGACACGAATATCACCAGTTTAAAAAAAAAAATTGTCTCCAAGTGTTCATTAGCAGTCAGGCTTTTCAAAAGGACTTTAATTTCTAATTTTACCCAAAGAAATTGGTGTCTGGGGCAGGCAGGGATTGGCCACTCTCAGTGGTTTGCTGCTACTTTGGTTCTATTTTTTAAAATGTTTTCTTACCTGAAAGCTCTGCATCTTCATCCTCCACTTGAGCAGGACATTTTTCCACAAGAGGATTTTAGTCTGCTGGAATACACTCATATTCCTCTGGAGCGTCTTCATCTTTAAACCTGGAAAAAACTTCTTTTTGATAATTGTTTTCAAATACAACCAAAGCTAAACCCCCAGCAACTGGTTTTATTTTCACATCCCTTGAAGATGTGCAGTGACAGTTTTTCTCCCTTTTCACAGCAAGAATTGAGATATAAGAGAGTTTATTAAATTTAAAAAAATGAATAAATTGAGAGTTGAATGAACTCAGATGTTGTGCTGAGCACAACCACCCCCACAGCACGGGGTTCAGGAGAGCTCATCACCCTCAACACGCTCCAACCCTCACAGCTCAACAGCAAACACCAACAAAAATCAGAATTTCAGGCTTCCATGCTGCACCATGGGGAGTTTGGGAGGAGTTGTTGATGAAATAAAAAAAGGGAAAATCACATGGCATGACATAATCAGCTTGGGTGGGCTTCACGGCCAAGAAATAACAACAATATTGTCAATTAAAATCACGAAAATCCATTTGCTTGTAATTTGAACGTGCTGTAGGCTCAACACCAACAAGTGTTGAGCAACTGCTGGCTGTGCTGGGAGCTGAGCTCATTTGGAAACAGCATCTGTTGAAGGAAATGTGGAGCCACGGGAGAACAAATTCTTGGAAATGTGTGGGAGAGATGTCACTGCCGGGTTTTTCATGAAAAATGAGAGAAAAGCAGGGAGCCACGAGCAGGCATTGGTGTGTCACAACAAAAGACAGGGCAAAACCCTTCAAATGCTGTAGCCAAAGCAAAACAAGGATTATTTTGCCTGGATTTGTGCTGGTGATGGGAACTGAAAGAAGCAAAGCATAAAGATCTTCCCGTCAGGTTTTTGCAGATGAGATCTCTGTGTATTAACCACTCATAAAATAATCATGAGGATCTCTAATGAGCAAAAAGATTAAATACCTCTGTGCAAAGAGCTCTGCTCTCCCAGCCAAAGTGCTCTGCTGTCACATTTGCAGCTAAAATCTGCTTTTAAACAAGATCCTGACCTTCTCTAAGTGATTCTCAGGCAGAAATATCAGAATTTTTACAGACCCAATCCTTTCAAGCCTTCCTGTCATAGGGAAGGAAGATTTATGTTGTCCTGTTCCCCTGGGGGACGGTGCCTCGTGGTGCTGACAGGCAAGACAAGAGTTTTATTTTCTTTGAAATATTTCTATTTAGATCTCCCCCGCGGTGGGACAGCAGCCACTGGAATGCTGGAAAAGCCCAGGGTGCCCTCTACAAACACCAGCCCTGGCTTTTGCCATCATCTCTAAACAGATTTTTTTCCCCCCACAGATAATCTTCCTAAACCCAGGTGTACAAAATTTTGAATTTAGCCAATGTAACAACACCTAGACTTCCTTGCAGGTGCCAGCTTGTCCTGAGAGTGCCAGGAGTGATCAGGAGATCCTGGCTGGGATGCAGAGCTGGCACAGCAGGAGCTCATCCCAGAAACCCCACGCGTCCCTCGTGTCACCCCTCTGTTCTCTGACCCCAGCCGTGCTGCTGCAGGGTCTGTGCAGCTGATTCCTCTGCTGCTTCAGTATTTCACAAGGAACTTTGAAGACTGTGAGAGGGACAGAACTTTTAAAATTCAAACTTTAGCTCACGCAGCAGGGAGGGAAAGGAATCTGCTCCTTGTAAATGCTGGATTATAGAAGATACTGAGCTGAACCTACTGGCTCCTCTTAGCACCCAGAAACACTGGAGATAAACCTCTGCCATAAACTGAGCTCCACTTCTGTGTCATTTCATCTCAAAATAAAGTTAAAAATACTCTGTTGCCTTTAAACACCCCAAAGCTTAATGACAAACTTATGCTCCATGCCCCCCCTACTCCGCTTTATCCTCACCCGGTGTTATTAACAGCATTATCATTTAAAGGATGTTTTCATACCTATAAAATAACATTTTTTATTTGCCTTAGGAAGTATATTTCAGCCTTACCTTGATGGGAAGGTGTGAAAGGAATCCAGAGCTTGTCCCTCGCAGTGTCCTGGAGGAGCAGAGGTGCTGGGGCTCCCCGGGCTGGACTGTCCAGCTGTCCGGCCGCTCTCGCTGCTCCTTTGTCCACACAGGCGTTCTTTCACTCAGGCGCTTCTGCAAAAAGCATTTCTGACACCATGGCTTCTCTTTTCCTTCCTCCCTGGCAGAATTTCAGCTTTGTTTGTGTCGGAAAAAGCAAACGGAGCGCATCGCTGACGAGGCGCTGGAGCCGACTGTCCGAAAAGTTCACTCAGGAAATTCTTGAGCCGTGGCCAAGAGGGGAAAAAACAAGCTCTGCAACAAACCACACACACAAAAATCCTTTCTCTGGCAAACCCCGTTGTGTTCCTCAGTGCAGCAGGAGAGGCTGAAGTGAACAGCGATGTCACGGCACAGGAAGAGGGGACAAACGGTGGCAAACTGCTCCAGTGGCATCAGCCAGAGAGCAGGGAAGTGCTGCCTGCTGGATAACAACAGCTCTTCCAGCTAAAAAACATCCTGGAAACAGGAAAATGAGCTTTTCCTGGCTAACTCTGCACTTGTAAAGGGGATGGGTTTGGTTCCACCCCAGGCTGGGGAGCGTGGTCACCCACGGCAGCATCCCCGGGCTCATCGGGGCTCAGGGACCACGGAGGGAGCAGGAGCAGCTGGGACAGAGACTGGGCTTGGAAAAGTGGAGGAGCTGCATTTGCTTCCTTCTGCTCTGCCCAGCAGGAAAATCCCCCCCTAAGGTTTAAATCCCATTGAGGTGTTTCAGAGCCAGGCAGACTGCAGAGCTGCACTAAGCCAGGGCACGGGGTGGGGTTAAAACCTGTCCCAGAACATCTCCTGATGCCCAAACCTTCTCCTCCTCTGCCAGAATCTCCTTTCTAAAGGAAAAACCCAACCGTCGAGTGGATCTCACACAGAGTCTTCCCTGGCAGAGCGCTGATGGTGGGAAATCCATGTGGGAGCAGAATTGGGGTGGGGTTGGGGTGGCTGCTCTGGGGACCCTTCCTGGTAGGAGCCCCCCATCTCTGAGCCACAGTAGCCACCTGCTGGCACCTGCTGGCCCACAGCCCTGCCTGCTGTGCCCATCCCATGGATGGCACTGCCCCTGACCTCTGCAGGGTCCCCAGATCAGCCTTCCCCAGGGGTGCTGGGGGACAGGACAAAGGGGCAAACACCGGGATGCAGGGAGTTCCTATTTTATTTATTTATATATATTTTTTAATTTCACTTTTTATCTCTAGCCCAGGCAGGCAGATATCCCAGAGGAGATGCTGATCTGCTCACACAGGGTCAGGGTGCTGGTTCTTGCCCCCATCCCTCCCACGGGGGTGGTGCTGGTGAGGAGCCCACCCTGTGTTCCCGGTGGCCAAAGCAAGGCTCAGCCTGATGTCCTTCCTCACCACTATTTTGGGTCAAATCTCTCCTTATTTCCACTCCAAATAATAACTGGGTTTATAGATGATGATAAAAGAGCTTCCAGTTTTAATTTTATTTTTCTGAAAGAGTCCTTCCCTCTCTCCATGGTCAGAGTGGTGGGGATGAGTTGGGCCAAGCTGGAATTCACAGCAAGAGCAGCTTTTTGGGTGAAAACACAGCTCTGTGACCCTCCCTGAGGGGGTCATTACCTTTGCTGGCCCCATTCCACCAGCCAGAGGGGTGATTTTCAGGACTGAGCAAGGCAAAGACCTGAAATCCTCCTGCCATAGTTGAGGGAGGTGTCAGACCCCGATTCTCTTCAGCAGCTGAGTCCCCTCTTGCAGCCTTGGGATCAGGAATTCACCCCAGCATTATTCCTCAGCACAGCAAATCTGCACGGGCCAGCCCGGCCAGGGGAGGAGATGAGTGCCAGCCATCCACTTGTCAAAGGATAAAGGCTTTATTTATTAAAATAATAATTCTTTTTTTTCTCTCTGGGAGGCAGAACACCTACAGGGCTGTGTGTGACCAAAATCGTGGGGCTGCAGTGGTCACAGGTATCAGTAACTCTGATGGAATCCAGTAATTCTGGTGGGATCCAGTAACTCTGATGGAATCCAGTAATTCTGATGGAATAAATGGGATTTTTCCCACTGTGGCTCCAAGGCTCAGGGCTGAAGGGGTCTCTGCTCCACAGCCCCGTTGGATGCCACCTCCAGGTCGTGCTCCTCTGCGTCCCTGGTGAGGTCCACAAACACCTGCAAGGGGACACAGTGAAAACCACCCCATCCCTGCCCAGGACTGACCATACTCCTCCTGCTCACGGGTCATTTCTTCCTTTTCCATGGGCAGTTCCTGACCTGGAGTTCCCACATCAACCCACCTGGTGCAAAGTGTTCAGGGACAAGCTGTACTCCTCAAGCTTGAAATTCCGTTTGGCTGCAAAGGGATGGAGAAAATACCCTTAAAAACTAAATCCAGGCCAACAGTTTGGAATTAATTTCCTTATTTAACTGATTGTTTCCTTGTACCTGCTTCTAGCTTGGAGAAGGACCTGGACAGAGGCAGCGCATCTGTCACCGGGATCTTGTAGGTGAGCAAGGCAGAAGTCCTGAAAAAGTAACAAAAAAATGAATTCTTCATCTTGTGAGTCAGCATCAAAATTGGGGGGGTTTGTAGGGTAACTGTGCTCCAGGTAAATCCCTGAGCAAGGTCAGTGGGAGGAAAGGAGAATCCCAGCCCAAATCCAGGCTGGAGTTCAGCCCATGAACACCAACCTTTCCTGCCGAGCTGCGTGGGGGAAGAGGTTCAGGATTTCGGTGTGGAGGGCGTCACTGTGCCCCACGTCGGTCATTTTGAGCTCTAGGTGGTAGCTTGTGCCAAATTTACTTCTCAGGTCCTCCAGGGAACCGATGTACCTGCAGAGATGGGGGGGGAAACACTGCTCAGGACATCACAATCAGCAAATAAATTCATGAAATTAATCCATGAAATAGATCTGTGAAATAAATCCATGAAATAGATCCATGAAATAGATCCATGAAATAGATCCATGAAATAGATCCATGAAATAGATCCATGAAATAAATAAATCCATGAAATAATAAAGCCATGAAATAAAGCCATGAAATAAAGCCATGAAATAAAGCCATGAAATAAAGCCATGAAATAAAGCCATGAAATAAAGCCATGAAATAAAGCCATGAAATAAAGCCATCAAACAAATCCATGAAATAAATCCATCAAAGAAATCAATCAAATAAGTACCCATCGCTGGTGTTGAGCAGCAGATGAATGTCCCCTCATTCATCAGCTCCTCACCAAACTGGTTGTTACCCCCGTGGGAGCATCCAAACCAGTATTTTCTATTTTCAAAACCCCAAAAAAGCGCCATCAACCCCCCATCCCAAACCCCACCGGAGCCGGCCGGCCACCAGGATGGCCACACGGTCACACATGGCCACTGCCTCCTCCAGGGACTGCGTGCACAGCAGGGCTGCCCTCTCCTTGCTCTTCATGGAGGCCTGGATCATTTTCCTGGGAACAGAGGGACAACAGTCACTGCCTGGGAACAGCTACAGAAATCTCCTGGTTTATCTCTCTCTCCCCTGAAATAATTTTTAGAATTATTAAAGGTGGGTGATTACTTAAAAAACTTCAATTTTCTTGTTTAAAGATGTTGTGGATGTCAATGTTTTGCTGCAATTTATGATGTCAGCATCCCCCAACTCTTACACTTACGGTGTAAATTTTTGATAAAAAGCTAAAGCAAACACCAGGGATAAATGACTAACGGAAGAACTACCGGCAATTTTTTCTCTTGATCTGAAGAAAACCAGAATTTTTGTCTTTGGTACCAAATGCATGGATTCAGCTGGTGTCTACTGAGATTTTTTGGGGGGATTAATGACCATTTTGTCACAAGGTTTGCTTCCAGCTGAGCGAGAAGCTCAGCAAGTTCTCCCCATCCCCTGGGCATCAGAAAAAAGGGAAAAGACAAATGTGTTCTGCACCATGGCAGAAGCTCTCTGCCTGCCCAAGAGCTCCTACAATGGGGAAGGATAAATCCCACCAGTTAAATCTGTCCCAGAGCTGTGATTCCTGCCCTTTGGGGCCACTCACCACATGCGGCGCTGCCCTTTGGGGTCCATGCTCACAGAGGGCTCATCCAAAACCATCACTGCCGGGTCTCCCAGGATGCTCAGAGCAAAGGACAGCTGGAATGGTAGCAACACAAAATCAGGGCTGCTGTATTCACCTCCAAAACTTGTTCATCTCATCCCTGTGAGTTTTTCAAAGCTGAAGCTCTCAACTCCAAAATGCAGGAGGAACAGAGATTTAAAAAAAAACACCAGCATTTCTGATGTTCTCAGTTAACAATTTAATCTCTCAAAATCAGATTTCCCCAAAACTCCCGAGCCTGCCAAAGATGCGAAAGTGGTTTTTCATCCCGTTTACTGGCAGATGCAGGTGGTGGGGCATGAAGAGGTGACTGCAAATCCAATTTGTGGTTAGTACTTATTAAACACAGAGGGCAGGAGAGTGGGGAAAGCGGGTGAGGGAATCCAGGGAATGCCAGGCTGGATCCAGAAGGTGTTGATGAAAATCAGGGATGAAAATCAGGAATCTACTCAGCTGAAGGTTTCTGTGCACCACATCCAAGGAAGAGCGAGCAGGGCTTGCTCAAGGAACATAAAACAAAGTCAGCACGTACCATTCTGGCTTCTCCAGCAGATAAACTCCTGGCTGGGCTCTTGAAATGCTTCAGGAGATCCAGGGCCTTTCCTAAACTGTGGGGATGGAAAGGGAAAAGCCTGGAATGATCTTTTGGTGTGCAAACACTGCGGTCAGGGGTGCTGAGGAACCAGACCCGGACATGTGTTGGCTGATAAGCATCACCTTGGGTTAATTGGCAATTTTGCCCCTAACTTGGATGGTAAATTAAGGCATTTTTTACATAAATTCAAGACAGCAATCGCAGCTAATGAGAGAAGTGAGTTTCTCATGGAATTGGCCATTAAATGGGGCAAGTTTGATTTTTTTTTTTAATTTTCCTAGATAAACTTGGGCTACAGCTTTCACTGGCAAGGGACTTACTTAGAACAGTATAAAGTGGAACTCATCAGGAGATTTCACCTCTCTGGGGTAAGAGGCATGGAGGCCACGTTTGCTAACAGAGAAACCCTTCCCTACCCCATAAAATCACCGAGTGATTGGGCTGGAAGGTTCCCTGCCTCTGGAGGGATGGAGAACCAAGAGATGAGCTCATCTGGCTCCCTACCAGCTGATGGCAAGAGCTGCATCTTCCTCCCTCATCCCTCTGACGGCAGCGAAGGTCTCCAGGTGCTGCAGCACGGTCAGCTGTGGCCAGAGCGGGTCCTGCTGCGGGCACCAGCCCAGGGACCCCGGGCACGGGCCGGCCACACCACGGCCCCGGAGCAGCACCTGCACAAACACACAGCTCTGGGCTTGGGGGGCCACAGAAACACTGCCTGGCTTGGAGTGGAGGGACCTCAGAGCCCACCCAGCCACCCTTGACACGGGGAAGGACACTTTCACCTTCATCTTCACCTTCACCATCACCTTCCCCTTTCCCCCTTCACCTTCCCCCTTCACTTTCCACCTTCTACCTTCCCCTTCCACCTTCAACTTCTCCCTTCCACCTTTACCTTCTCCTTTCACCTTCTCCCTTCCACCTTCACCTTCTACCTTCACCTTCACCTCCATCTTCCCCATCCACCTTCATCTTCCACCTTCCCCTTCCACCTTCACCTTTCCCTTCCACCTTCATCTTTCACTTTCCCCTTCCACCTTCACCTTCTCCTTTCACCTTCCACCTTCACCTTCCCCTTTACCTTCCCCCTCCCACCAGCCCAGGTTGCTCCAAGCCCTGTCCAACTGGCCAAGCCAAGCAGTTTTGTGGTCAGCAGCCACCTGTGAGTGGTCACTGAGTGATTCCATGAGCAGGGTGATCCTGCTCCATCTGCCTTTCCACTTCAGATAACAAAACCACCACCAAACTGAAATTTCCCAGCATTACTTTTCAATTTCCAGCCTTCTCTCCCAGATCTGTAACAGCAATGGCATTTCCCCTCCCCCAGCCCATGCCATTAATCATTCTGCATGTAATTAAGTGATGGATTGTTACTGGCCCAACGCTGCTCACATTCGTTCCCAATTTCCTGCTTTCGCAAGGCTGTTTGTGGACAGTGTTATTTTTGGGGTTTTTTTTTAAGATGTCAACGTTTCTCACAGGGCTTGTGGGTTTCCAATGCCAGCTGAAGGTTTCCTGTTGCTCAAACCCTTAAATCTGTGACACTGACTTTGATGAATTTGTGCTTGGCATAAATCAACACTTCCTTCCCTCTGTAAATATCCAGAATTGTACATAAACATCCCTAAACCCCCTGACTGCAGGGAGATGTTGCTGGCTTGCCTGATCACATCCCTAATTTTTGAAGGCATCAAGGTCATCCCTCCAAAGGAGTCACCCACCTCCCCAGCAGTCACTGCCACAGCTCCAGAAATCATGTTTATGGTTGTGCTTTTCCCAGCTCCGTTGGGTCCTAACAGACCTAGCACTTCTCCTGGAACAAAATGCAACAGCTGTTAATAATACTTATTGTTAATATGACCTTCTCCCCTGAATTCTATGCAATATCTAAAAATACAGTAGGAGAAAGGGTTGGTTTAGCCCCATAAATTAAAACTTTGAATGCAGGAGCCCGAAGTCGGGTATGGCTGCCCACAGGAAAATTCTAACAAAAATATGGTCTTCAAATGTGACCCTCACTTTAGATTTTGGTCATTTAAATCATAGGGAGAGCAGCAAAGAACTTGAACCTTTTTTAACAGCAAAGGAGAGGTTTTTGACAGCAAGTTTCTTCCTCTTCTTACAGATGGAAGTGGCTACTTTGACTTCATATTCCTTGCGCAAGCTGTTGGCCACAACCGACTCCTGGGGAGAGAAGGAGAGGGAAATAAAAACACTCCTCCTGTCCCAGGAGACAGCTGATCTGTTCTTACAATGGTAAGAACATTTAACAGGATTTAGAAAAAGAAAAATTCTGAATTGAAAAGCCATGGAATGGAGGAAAAAGGAAAGTGAGCAAAAAGGGAATAAAAATGAGTGTCAGCAGAAGTCCTGGATGGTGAGATCACATCAGGTCTGAGGGCATGAGCTACAAAACAGAGACAGATGAGGGAATGAAAAGGGAGATGATGGAGAAGGAAAAGGGAGATGATGGAGAAGGAAAAGGGAGATGATGGAGAAGGAAAAGGAGGATGATGGAGAAGGAAAAGGGAGATGATGGAGAAGGAAAAGGGAGATGATGGAGAAGGAAAAGGGAGATGATGGAGAAGGAAAAGGATGATGGAGAAGGAAAAGGAAGATGATGGAGAACGAAAAGGAGGATGATGGAGAATGAAAAAAGGAAGATGATGGAGAATGAAAAAAGGAGGATGATGGAGAATGAAAAAAGGAGGATGATGGAGAATGAAAAAAGGAGGATGATGGAGAAGGAAAAGGGAGGAGAATGAAAAGGAAACCATGCAGATTGTTTTGGATTCACCTCGTCCTGCTGCAGGGAGGCCATGGCACAGCGCACCCGGTCCCTCTCCGCCTGCACTTCGGGGGGCTCCTCCCCAGGGTGGTCCTTGTTCTGCTGGGTGACCACTGTCCTCTGCTGGATCCTACGAGTGGAGGAGGACAGTTGGTTTCACTGAGAATCCCTTCCCAAAATTTGTGGTCACCATTTTTTTCCCCAGGACAACACCAACGAAACACAAAATTTATTTAAACTCAGGGAGCTCACGGATTTAGAGATGGAAGGGCCCCACAAGGATCCCTGAGCTGTTCCAGACAGAGTGTGGTCAAATATTAATTCCTGGAGAGAAAAGCTAAACCCTACTGGCATGGCTGAGAAAATAAAGGCCACTTTTAGCTTTCCCTTCATCTTTAATTATTGTGGTTCCCTGCCCCACGCATGCCAATCACATGTTTAGGGAGAATTAAAATACACGTGGCAGGTTTGCAAAGCAATTTGGGAGTTTAACTCTCAGCTGAGTCATATCTGGCAAGGTTTAATAATTTAATGCTTTTTACAAGTTTTTTTCCTGCATGACTGAGGTGGTTGGTCACTTGTTTTTGGTGACAGATAAGCAGAGAGCACTCAGACAACCCCAAAAAAATGAAGCTTTAAAAAGTCTCCATCCTTTTGGGAATACTGGCACCTTCAAAAAGGAGCTAAATTTTTTCTGTTTCAATTTGGAACTATAATTTAGCCCCATGTAGGGAATTTTCCTGAAATCACAGCTATGAACCTTAAAAAAAAAAAGCTTAAATCATTATTTTTTTCCTCTCAAGGATGTTGAAAAAATTAAAATTACGATCTTTATCCAAAATTTGCAACACGATTTTGACACAGGATGTTTTCCCCTCCTGCTGGGCTGTGCAGCTCCAAACCCACCCTGCAGAGGGGGAAAAATGTGAAGGAATTCTCAAGGAATCCCTGGGACACACCTGAAGATGGGATCAAACCCCGTAACTGCTTCTCCGTATCTCAGCTCCAAACAGCGCAGGAGGAAAATGAAAATCACACAATGGATGTAGGGCTGAAAATCCAGAAATTAATTAGGTTTGGATGAGGCAAGGTAACAGCACACTCTGTTAATTTTAATTATAAGGGGATGCAGGGACCCATCTCATTTATTTCAGCTGTTGGAAAGGTCTACAAGGGGAAGAATCTGAATTAATGCTTTGCATACATTTCCCTCTGATATGGAGATTTATTTGCAAAAGCCTTGACTTCTCACTGCAGTTTTAGCCCAGATAATCCACCTGCACCCCAGCAGACGCCCCGTGGGATGGGAGATCACATCATTCTCTTGTAGAAGCAGCATTAGAATGATCACTTTATTAAAAATATCTCTGCCTTCTACATGAGCTCACTTTAACCCTCCCTGCCCCATTTTTGCAGCATCCAAGGGCCACGTGAGGCATGAACCCATAATCTCTTGGGATGTGCCCTCCCTGCCAACCCTTAATGTGAAATTTTGGCTACAAAAGCCATCCTTTCTTAATGGGGAGAGTCTCCAAGCCCAGGGCAAGGATATTGCATCATCACAGTCATCCCTGCCCAAGGAACCCCCTCCAAACCCCTCCTTACCGCAAAGACGGCAAAGTAGATGCGAGCCCAGAATTTGAAAAATTCCTCGCTAAAGGTGGCGTAACTCTGGAAGAAAAGAAGATCAGTCAGTCAGGGAAATTCCTCAGCACAGGCTCAGTGGCAGGGATGTCCAGCTTTTCTTCAGGATGGGGTAAAGGAGCTTAGATCTGTGGGGTTTTTTGGGTTCTTCCTGACTCAAAGGCTTCCTTGTTTGCAGTAATTCAGAGAGGTCCAAAATCGGTCAGGTTAGGTTGACCTTTTCCAACTTTGCTTCTCTCTTCCCAGTTCTTTTACTTTTTGCCAGCTCACTTCTCCTTCCTGGTTTTCCTATTCCACCTCCCTGTCCCTTGCTGTCCAAATCCACTGCCACAGCTCTCAGTAGCGAAATGAACCAAAAACATCTCAATCAAAGGATTAACAACTCACATCTTGGCCTCTTCTCTCTCTCCCTAGCCTGGAGCTTCTCTTTTCCTGTTTTCTTTCCCCACTCCCTCTTTGGCTTACTGGGAATTTGGGAAGCACCTCCTGCTTTGCCAGTTTGTACAATTAGGATAATTACTGAATTTTGTAGGGTGTGTTTTGCTTACTAGTCCAGAGAACATCATCCAGCCCAGAGGTGGAAACACAGGAATCAGAGTACAGACGTAGCGAGTTATTGTGTTAAAGTCACTGATCCCATCAGCAATATAATTCACCTGCAAGAAAGCAGAAAAATTATTCCCAATATTAATGTATTTTTGCCCAAATCCAGGTGATTTGTCAGTGATTCTGCTGGATGTTGATACGTTTGAAATGAAGTGGCAAGGTGGGTAAATCACACATTTCAACGTGAAGAAGCTCCTCGCTCACCAGAATGAAGAACAAAGACCAAAAGTAGTGATTGCTTCGTCCCATGCGGAATTTGAAGGCGATTAAATAAACGAGGAGGACAAGAGAGATTCCATAGCCAAAGATGCAAATGATCTAGAGAGAGAGAGAGAGATCAGTGACGAGGAGGTGCCTGTGGATAAATAAAAACCTGCCCAGAGCAGTTCATTTCACATAAATTATTTAAATCCTGTGAAATGAGGGAGGGGAGCTGTTGCTGCCCGTTCCCCCAGAGCTCACCAGGGACAGCACCCCGCTGGCCTGCAAGGGGCAGGTACGGCTGACCAGCAGCAGGATCCCAAACATGAGGCTCATCAGGGTCCAGAAGAGTGGGACGTCCACCAGAGCCTGCCCACACCAGTACGCCGACGGGAAGAGCCCGGCCAGCCGCAGCTGGGAGCGAGCCTGGAGCTGCAACAGCACAAAAATGGGAAAAGGGAGAGTCTAAAACATCATTCCTGCTCCTTCTCTGTTTTCTTGCTCCTCCCTTCCCTGGCTGAGCCTTGCTCTCCTTTCTGAGCAATTCCAGTTCTTGGTTCCATTCTTGCTTAAAACCCCAAAGGGAATAAAATAAAATCATTCTAATCTCTTTGTTAACATCCAAATTATCCTGAGCCCCAGCCCCTTCCCTGGGTTGCAGAGAAGTGCACTTGGGTACTCCTCTGACAGGTTTCTTTTTTAATCATCCTGGCTAGAAATTATAGAATTGTGGATGATTTGGGTTGGAAGGGACCTTAAAGATGATCCACGTCTCCTGCCATGGCAGGGACACCTTCCACCATCCCAAATCTCATCCGGCCTGTCCTTGGACACTTCCAGGGATGGGGCAGGCACAGCTTTTCTGGGAATTCCATGCCAGGGCCTCCCCAGTGATGCACAACTTCTCTCCAGACACTTCCCCTCCTTGTGTAGGATCACCTGCAGCTCGTGCTCCTTACCTTGTAATCCTCCGCACTGCTCATGGCAAAGAGGGGAGGCAAACCAGCAGCCACCAGCAGCAGATGGTTGAGCAAAGTGTGAAAAAGGTAGTTCTTTACATCTGGGCCGTCTGCCTGTGGAGAGAAATTCAGGGTCATCCACAATCGAGAGCTATTTGGGGAAAATCCAGCTGGCTCGGGGCTTGTGAAATGGTTGAAATTGCAATAAGAACGCTAAAGGTAAGCCAGTTGTGCTTAAGGATAGGAAACAAGGCAAAAAGAACAAAATAAAAATATATTCAGCATCCTAGAATTTGCAGGAAGTATTTGAATTGCTGTAAACAGTTGAGGATGGAGACCAATGTTTTGCTGTTGAGGAAAGGGGTTTGCAAACGTCACTGTTGTGTTCCCACTGAGTTCATCAGCATGGCCTGGGGTGGAAGGGAGCTTAAAGATCACCATAAAGACACCTTCCACTACCCCAGGCTGCTCAGAGTCCCACCCAAGCTGAGTTTGAACAGGGATGGGGCAGCCACAGCCGCTCTGGCTCTCCCCACCCTCACAGGGAACAATTTCCTCCCAATATCCCATCCAAACCCATTTTGTCTCAGTGGGAATCCATTCCCCCTTGTCCTGTCGCTCCAGACCTTTGTAAAAAGTCTCTCCCTGTTTCTTGCAGGCTCCATTCAGGGGTTGGAAAGCCACAATTTCAGGTCACCCTGAAACTTCTCTTTCCCAAGAACAATCACAATTCCCTCCACACACCACAACCTCAAAACCCTCACGGCACTAAAACCCTACAGAACTTGGACACTGCAGGAGAAACCGTCACCCAACACCCCCAGGACCCACCAGGAGCCAGACCACCGCCCTTAATTTTGGAATTTTCTCCCCCAGCCAGGTTCCCCATCCCTTTGGGCACCCCAGTGATGCTCACCGTGTAGAAGAGCTTGGTCCAGACACGGAAGGATGCGCTGGAGTTGAGCAGCCTCAGGAAGGTGTTGCTGAGGATGTTCACCAGCACAGGGAAGCAGTTGACGGGTTCTGGGCTGCACATCACCGTGTACTGGCGGCTCTGAAGGTGGAAAAATGAAACACCTTCATCTCCCTGAGAGGCGTGAGCAGCGCTGCCAAAATTAATATCCCCCCTTTAAAAAAATTCTCCCTTTTCGGGTGTGTTTATTTCTCTCATTTAAATACTCTGCAGAAAAAAATCCTGTTGATGTGCAGGATGAAAGAAGGAAAAGCAATCCCTCACCTTGCCTTGCAGGGATATTTTTATAGCTCCGTTATAACCTGGAAGGGTTGTGATGTTTTTCTCTTCAGTTATTTCTGGGATTATGTTTTGAGTCTTCAAAGCAGCAATGAAATCCTCGATTTCTGATCCTGAAATCAAGTCAAGAACACAAATCAGAGTCTTTAGAGGGTTTTTTTAAAAAAAAAAATTAAATATGAACAGTTTCACATAAACAAATTCCTACTTGTAAAGCAGAGGTATGTCAAAAACCTCAAATACTGAGATTCTAAGCAAACACATATTTCCTTGATTTTTTCCTATTTTAATTAAAATGGTTAAACAAAATAGATGTTTCATACTCTGTTTATTTATTGCTTTTTAAAAATTTTGCCTGGTTTATTATTCCTTCACGTGTAATTTATGCAATCACTAAATTGCATTTGCTTCTGCTCAAAAGAAAACACCTCTCAATGCACATTTATTTATTTGTGGCACTTGCAAGGCTGGGCTGTCAATTATGACAAAATCCAGATTGGTGCAAAAACTGAGTCACCGTCACATGCTGTTCCTCACCTGTGTCATTGAGGATGAGAAGGTTTGTAGATTTATTTTGAATTTTCTCTTTAGTGGGAAGAAAGTACGGGCTAGATGTGATTTCCTTGTTGCTGGAGTACTGCCACAGATGAAGTGGCATTAAAATCATCAGCATTGGGAGCATAAATGCTCCAAATAACATCAACCTGGAAAAAACAGAACATCAGTGAGGCCAGGAGAACTCCACCTTCGAGTAATTGTGTGATTTATGGGGAAATTTAAGACTTAAGCAAGGCAGAGCTCTCCCAAGAAGTTTAGACTGCCCTTACTTCTGCAGTTATATTTAAATTCAATTTTTAAAATTTTTTTAAGCAGAAATATTTATTTTTAAGTATTTCCAACCTAATTCCCTGCCTCCAGGGTGGGTGGGAGCTCTTGCACTTACACAGCCCTGAGGATCTTCCCTTCGTGCTTCAGCTTCAGGAGGCGAATCCTCATCACTGCACACACTTGCTGCCTCCAGAGCATCATCCCACTCATGGCCAGGATCCCCTGCTTGGAAAACACCCCCAGGTCCTGCTCTCTCTCCTCCAGGTCTCCATCTCCTGCTGTTCACCACGAGAAAAGCCATTATCCACAAAAAAAATCCCAAAATTTCAACAAGGGTCTTTTGTTCTGAACAGAAGGATGCTTTGATTTTTTTTTTATTTTTTTTTTAAGACAGAAAATAATCAAGGGTGGGGAAAAGGGGCTGTAATTTATCCAGAATATAATTTATATTGATGGATTCAGGCTGGCTCAATCTTAGTGTGGCATCCAAGATCTTCAGTGGCTTTGGGAAATGCCTTCTGCAAATTTTATCTCTTCCCAGCTCCTGCTCTGGGCTGTACAACCCTTCAAATGTTAATAAAGGTTAAATCAGCCTTAATTGCTGTGCTTTACAGCCTTTGGGAAGTCCAGATGGAATCCTTTGGGCTTCTCCAAGAAGATATTCCTCACTAAAGGCAATGGGATACAACTGACACTCTAGGCCTGCCAAAAATTCACATTTAACAGAAAATTATCACATATTCAATTAAAATATAGGTATAGATGGAAATTTTATCGATGACATCGTTGTAAATGCCTTACCCTCGGGGTCGATGGCTTCCTCACCCTGCAGCTTCAGGAAAACATCAGCCAGGGTGGCCCTGGTCACCTCATAATGAACAACCCCCTGCAGGAGGCTGCTCTCCAGGTGGCTGAACAGACCTGCAGGGGACAAAGAGCCAGGCTCAGCCCAGGCACCAGGGCTGGTGGAGCACAAACTCAAAATCAACGTTGGGTGTTCCAGCATTGACTCA
Source organism: Malurus elegans (assembly GCA_013397995.1). Classification (NCBI taxonomy): domain Eukaryota; kingdom Metazoa; phylum Chordata; class Aves; order Passeriformes; family Maluridae; genus Malurus; species Malurus elegans. The sequence goes on along the minus strand of VZRP01003408.1, from coordinate 30,282 downwards.
TCAATCCCCACTGCTTAAAAACCATGGCAAAATTATTGTGTTCTTTAGAGGAAAAGAGGAAAATTCAGCGATTTTGGTGTTCATGGGCCATCCTGAGAACAGATGAGGGTCAGGAGATTTTGGTTTGTAGGTTAGGTGGTGGATTTTCTTTTTTCCATCTGCATTATTAAAACTACCACGTGCACTGCAGCATTTCTGTAGGACCCGGTGTTTATGCAGCTTCCCAATCCCACACATTACATACCAAGGAATGCAGTTACTCCCTTCACAGTAACCTTGATTCCTGCTTTTCCCTTTAAAATCCTGGCACAGCAGCAGGTTGCTCACCTGGGAAGCTCTGAGTGTTTTCCAGAGGCAGCATAAAACTCAGCTCATCCCTCCTGTGCCCCTTGAGCACGGCGTCAGGGATGTACTGTCTGACCACAGATGACACCAGCTCTGGGTCACACAGCTCATTGATGTGCATCCTGTTAAAAAAAAAAACAAAACTGTTACCATGTCAAATGAAAATAAAATGTGTGTGCATTATTTGGTTGGAACCCAAAACCAGTGGTGATTCTTCTTCCAGCCATGGGGAAACCTCCAAAATTTGGGCAGCATTTCAGAGGGGATTTTTACAGCCCCTGGTTTTGCCATGAAAGCAAAAGATGGTGGAGGTTAAGAATTATGATCCTGGACAGCCCTGCTAAACCAAAAACTCAGGAATTAAAGTCCTGAGAAAAAACAAATTCACAATAAAGCGCTGTCCATCACTCTGGCACCTCACTCTGCTCCCCTTGCATCTGCAAAGGAGGTTGCAAAGTCATTTTAGCTCCGTGCCCAGATCTTTCAGGATTGGGTTCCAAAGAAAAGCAGCTTGCTGTCCAAAACAGCGAAATTTTGGCAGCCTTAGAAATCTTCTGAAATGAACTGTCTATTCAGAAATAGGATTTCTATTACTCCATATGGAAGCTCTACAGAAATAGGGATTCCACAACAAAATACTCACGAGAATGAGAAGCTTTTCACAAGAAGAGAAATGACCAAAAGGTTTTACCTTAAATGATAGCCAATTCCCCATTTTCTCTTCAAGTAGAGAGATGAGCCAACACTCTGTAATCTCCCACTGGAGAGGAAAGCTTTCCGATCTGAGGAGGAAGGAACACACAGGATTTAGGGGGATTTACCAGAGAGCAGCAGCCTGACCTCGCTCTGCTCCTCCTGAACTCAGCAGGCTTTTTAATAAGAAATTGAGAGGAATAAAACCAGGCCAGTGCTGAAGGGTTTTTCTGGAATTTTTTTAAACCAAAGCCTTTCTCCTCAACATCCCAGTTAATTCTTTTAGTTCTGCATTCCTGTGGGCTGGCGGAGAATTCCCCACATGGCACTGGAATAACAGGGAAATGGGGAATAGTGTCAAAAAGTGAAATCCTGAAAAATAAACCGAGTTTTAGTGATGTAGTGACATATCTAAATAAGGTGGAAGTGCTTTATCTTGAGGAGGACCATGAGGAGGAACAGTTCAGTGTAATTTTAGTTTTGTCCTGCTCAGGTCGGGTGGTCACTGGGGGACAGAACGACTCCAGCGAGCACTGGCGATGCCATGGTGGGACCCACATGGGGCTCTGCCCCAGGAGCCCCTCCTTTGCCACCCCAGGGTCCAGTTTGGGCTCACCAGCCTGGGCATCGGCCTCATCCATGGACTGGGTGGTGAAGAGCGTCACCCGGCCGGCGCGGCGCTCCCGCAGGAGGCTCCACACGTGGTGCCTGGAGCAGGGATCCAACCCGGCCGTGGGCTCATCCAGGAGCAAAACCTGCAAAGGCTGAGCAGATCAGAGCTGCCCGTGCCCCAGGCACGTTGGCATGGCTCAATTCCACCCTCCCATCAGAGCTGCCCATTCCCCAGGCACGTTGGCATGGCTCAATTCCACCCTCCCATCA
>VZRP01003408.1:11698-26422 GCA_013397995.1 Malurus elegans | reverse complement strand
CCCGGCCGTGGGCTCATCCAGGAGCAAAACCTGCAAAGGCTGAGCAGATCAGAGCTGCCCGTGCCCCAGGCACGTTGGCACGGCTCAATTCCACCCTCACATCAGAGCTGCCCGTGCCCCAGGCACGTTGGCACGGCTCAATTCCACCCTCACATCAGAGCTGCCCGTGCCCCAGGCACGTTGGCACGGCTCAATTCCACCCTCACATCAGAGCTGCCCGTGCCCCAGGCACGTTGGCACGGCTCAATTCCACCCTCACATCAGAGCTGCCCGTGCCCCAGGCACGTTGGCACGGCTCAATTCCACCCTCACATCAGAGCTGCCCGTGCCCCAGGCACGTTGGCACGGCTCAATTCCACCCTCACATCAGAGCTGCCCGTGCCCCAGGCACGTTGGCACGGCTCAATTCCACCCTCACATCAGAGCTGCCCGTGCCCCAGGCACGTTGGCACGGCTCAATTCCACCCTCACATCAGAGCTGCCCGTGCCCCAGGCACGTTGGCACGGCTCAATTCCACCCTCACATCAGAGCTGCCCGTGCCCCAGGCACGTTGGCACGGCTCAATTCCACCCTCACATCAGAGCTGCCCGTGCCCCAGGCACGTTGGCACGGCTCAATTCCACCCTCACATCAGAGCTGCCCGTGCCCCAGGCACGTTGGCACGGCTCAATTCCACCCTCACATCAGAGCTGCCCGTGCCCCAGGCACGTTGGCACGGCTCAATTCCACCCTCACATCAGAGCTGCCCGTGCCCCAGGCACGTTGGCACGGCTCAATTCCACCCTCACATCAGAGCTGCCCGTGCCCCAGGCACGTTGGCACGGCTCAATTCCACCCTCACATCAGAGCTGCCCGTGCCCCAGGCACGTTGGCACGGCTCAATTCCACCCTCACATCAGAGCTGCCCGTGCCCCAGGCACGTTGGCACGGCTCAATTCCACCCTCACATCACAGCACTTCGTGCTTGGGATGCTCTCACTCAGAGAAAAAAACATGTCCCTGAGTATCGGTTGTTTCTATTGCTCTTTCTCTTATTATCACCATTTTAATTAAAAATATAGTTCTGATTGAACAGATTCCCCGATCCTTCCAGCAATCAGTGGGTCAGCAGCCTTGGAATGACAGGGGGCAGACACAGCTGACCCTGTGCCAAGCAAAAATGCAAAGTTTTGCCCCAAAACTGTTGTGTGAGCATAAACACAACCGGTGCTTACCTGGGGGTTCCCTAAAATGGCAATTCCAAGGGACAATTTCCGTTTTTGTCCCCCACTCAGGGCGTCGGCACAAACGTCCTGAACGTCGCTGAGGTCCAGCGTGACAAGAGCTTTCTGCACCTTGGGAACACACAAAGACAATGGTCAGGTTTCCAAAGCACTGGGGGTGTTTAAATTCACAAATTACAAACATTGCAGGAGAGTAGAACTTCGAGGTTTCAAACTTACCCGCTCTAAATGGCTTTTTATTTATCTAAACTGGGATAAATACAATAAATCTGAGTTTTAACTCAGGACGTGAGGATAAAAAGAAGTTGGGAAATCACTTCACCACTGAATTAGATTTGTTCTCATTTCCACAGAACAATCTTTTATAAATAAAGACACCACAGAACACAAGTTATTGTCTGACAGGCACATACCAACCTCTTGATCGACTTCCTTCCACTGGATCCCTTTGATGTGAGCGAAAATTCGCAGATTTTCCTTCACCGTTAAGGCTTCAAAATGCAAATTAAGTTGGGGGCAAATCCCAATCCTTGCCTGCATTCCTTCCATATTCCACACTTCAGAAGCATTGTAGTTGTAAATCGTTGCAGAACCTGCACGGGGGGAATGGATGAAATATTTGGTATTAATTCCAGCACTGTGGATGTTTCTCAAAGGATAAAATAAAAATTAAAAAAGAAAAAAGCAAAATAACTGGGCAGCGCAAAGCTTTAATACCCTTCAAATATATTTCAGAGCACCAAATTTCTTCTTTAGAAATAAAAACGCGATTCCTGTAGGTGTGCAGCTCATGGAAAGCACCAGGCCACCCAGATGGACAAATGACCATCTGGGCATGGTGCCCACATGAGTGAATCCATAACGGATCCATTATCCTGGAAAACGAAGGGAAATCTACACTGATGACATGAATAACTGAGGGAAAACTTGAAAAAAAACATTAAAAAAATCAAACAGCTGCTCCTGTTCAGCACCCAGGCCCCTCGACTGACCTGCTGAAGGTTTGGCAAAGCCGCTGAGCACATGGAGCAGAGCCGTTTTCCCAGAGCCGCTGTGACCCAGCAGTGCTGTGATCTGGCCTTCGTACACAGTTAAAGACACACCTGGAACAAAAACAGAGCGCAGCAGGAGGGTGGAAGGGTGTGAGGAGCACATCTGGACCTGCAGATGTTGCCACAGGTGACAGAAGTGACGTTTCTCCTGAAGCTGACGGGCAAAACCAGACCCAAAAGCACAGGTTGCTCCCTAAGCTTAATCATGTCCTGAGTGAACTGAGGGAAGAAATGCATTAAGTTCAATATTTAAAGAATTTTGACTTCAGTTTCCGACAAGGTTCATAACTTCTTAGTGTGGCTCAAGAAAGAGTCCTCAGGAAGAGAAGAGCCCAGAACTTTTCCAACAAGTGAGATTTCAGGACTTATTTCAAAGCAGCCAGACTCGGCTAACTCATTTTCATTTTAAAAAAATACTTTTTCTTTCTGTGGGTTGGTCAGGTTGGATTTATTTTGAGGGCTTTTTTTTAACATATAGACCTTTGAGGCCATATTGATACTTCTAATATTTCTGTATATTTTTTTTTTAATATTTTCACTTGTTAAACAAAGGAATTTAACAAATAACTCATGACTTCACTATGTCTGTGTCAACAATTTGCATTGGCAAGTGCTTGGAGAACACAGCTCAGGCAAGGACAGCAGGTTTGTCCATAGCCAGGGTCCAAAAAAACACCAAGTTTACCCAAAATAATTCACATTTTGAAAAGGAGTGGTTCATCACTGCAAAACCACAGCTTTTAAGGAGATTTCTGTAGTAAAAAATAATAAACAGTGATTTTCCTGGAGGGAACAGCGAGATAAGGACCTGGTAGAAATTTGCCAGTAATTCACCCCAGCAGAAATAACCATTGCACAATGCAATTGAACAGGCCCAGAGGCAGAATTCAGTACAGCCAGTACATTTCAAAACACTTTGGGCTCTTATCTAGTGAAAAAAAAAATGAATAAAAGAATTTCAAAGCCTCTCCTTACCCTTTAAAGCTTCGGTGCTCTTGTTGTTCTTCTTGTATATTTTTTTAATATTGTTTAGTCTAAAGGAAAGCAAGCAAGCCGTTACTTATTGGATCACAATTTGGGGTTGTTTGCCTCAAAATAACATCTGAAAACTATTGGGAGAATATTTCCCAGCCTCCTCCTGCTCCTGCTGAAGGAATTATTTTATGTAATTCATTTCTGGTACCTTTGAAGCAGGATTAGGTCCTGTACTTTTCTAAAAGCTGTTTAAAAGGTTTCAAAGCCAAAATTGAGGAGCACTTAGGAATGAAGCAGGAGGCTCCAGGGAATGAGATATTTAATTACATTGGATATTTAATTCAGAGTGATGACCTGGCTATTATTTTAGCAGATTTCTGTTTGGTTTTTGTTAATAACCAATGAACAGCACCAGCCACGAGCCCGCCCAGCCCTGCAAAGATGCACAGAGCAGCATTTTATGGAGCAAACTATGCTTGGAGATGATGGGGAAGGCTCTGCAGAGATGAAAGGGCAGGGCAGGGAATTGGAGGATGCTCCATATCCAATAAATGCTCAAATCCATCTCAGGAGTGGGGTGAAACACTGACCAACCCCTCCCTTTCACACACTGGCATTAATCTGATCCTTAATTCCAGCTGGCAGCCTCACCCTCAGCATGGGGCTGGGCTCTCTGGAGCCAAACAATCCCGCAGAGCTGCGTTTTTCCTGCAGAGGAGCAGGGATTTCCTCTTTTCCCTCCCTTACCTGATTGCCTCCTTGCCATCGAATCCCGGTGGCATCGGCTCAGCGTCGCTGCCCAGAACGGGGTCGTGGTTGATGTCAGCTCTCGTTCCCACGTTCCCATTGCTGCCCTTCAGCCAGTAGGAGGGTCTCAGGAAGAAGGCAGGAGGATGTGGGACCCCGTACTTGCCTAAAGGAGAGGCAGGGAAGGTGAAATGTCAACCCCAAATTTCCATTTGTCAACCCCGACAAACGCCCTGCCCAGTGCTCCGTCCCCGGTAACTGCAGAACGTGGATTTCCAGCAGAGCAAAAGAACTGAATAATTCTGCAATTTATTCATATCTTAAAATGCAGGTGGGGAATAATCACAACCAAGGCCCCATTTGCAACCTCTTTGGTTCCAAAAAATCAGATCGAATCCTACAACGCCCTAAATCCAGTGGTCAGGGCTGTCGGAGCAGGATCTCAGTGCCTCGCTGTGGGGTTTTCTCCCACCCCATTGCCCCTTTGGTAACTTTCCCCCTAAAAAGAGGGAATTATCGAAAAGAAAAAGCAATGAAATTTGCATTTTTCCCCCTAAATTTTCACTTACCAGGCAAAACCTTGTCGAAGTAGATGGCCAGCAGGAAATACAGGACGCTGTCCAGGCTCAGCACGAGGTACAGGTTATAAAAAGGGTACAACTCTGGGGAAAATGCTGCTCCATATTTTTCTAGTTTTACCAGCTAGGGGGGAGAAAAGAAAAATAAAATCACAAATCAGATGCAACATTTCTTTCAGGCAGAAATAACTTTGGGCGAGATACTGCTGTGTCATCATCACTTCATTTCTTGGTGCCACATTCCACTGCTGCCATAATTTTAGAGGGATTTAAACCCATTGCAAAATTGGATTTTGCAGCTGAGTGTCCAGGCCTCTTTGCCACGAGTTAGCCCAGATATTTTGGAACTAAATTTTCTTTTTTAAAACCCTCTAAAGAGAGCAAGGTGACTGGGTTGTTCTGGCAATCCAGATTTTGGATTTTGCCGCTCTCTGGCAGAATTCTGGGGGGCTGAGCTTTTGTGTTGCTCTGGTTTTATTTTGGACGCACCGTGGCAAGGCCAGCTGTGAAGGCAAAAGGACTGAAGAGGTTCAAAATCCATTCCAGAGCCCGTGGCAGCTTTTCAAACAACGTCAAAACGCCCAGAGTCCCGAAGAGGATGTGAAGGAGAAATCCCACAAAAATGGAAATGTTTGGCTGCTTTAGCAATGAGTTGAGCAGGAAAGTCAAGTGAATCTGCAGCAGAGAAAAGCAGTGGTTAGCAGGATGAATTTCTGCTGCCAATTATGAAAAACAACATGAAAATAGGAGCAAAATGAGACCCAGCTGGGTTTCAGTTGTTCCCTGCAGATGCACAAGGATTTGTTTAGCAGGCAGCTCCGAGATTTAGGGCAGGTTTATGGGGACAGATAAATCACTCCCAGGCTGTTTTAGCATCTCTGATTTCAAGTCAGAATCTCCCAAAATGTAATAGGAGCGATACAAAAGCCTATAAATCATGACAATAAATCCCAGCAGTGTATTTTTGTTACTTTCTCCTCCAATGCCCAGCCCTAGAGGACTCTACTGTCTGACTTTCAGATATTTTAATTAAGAAATGGAAGAAAAAAAAAAATAAAAAGTGCAGACTTACAGATGCCACGCCATAAAAGAAATAAAAAAAATAGAGTTCAGCGAAGCTGTGGTGATAAAAAGCTTCACTCTGGGTGACCACAGTCAGCAGGATGGCTGTAATTGAGATGAACGGGATGTACAGCAAGCTCCAGGAGAACCTGCAGAGCAAGAAAAAGTTATTTCTGTCCCTGAACATGGCAGCTCTTGCCATGACATAGCCAATGTGAGGCACGCTCTTTTTAATTCAAATATTTTGGAATTACATGCATTTAAAAATTCCAGACTGGACAGGTGCAAGTCAGAGGAGTCAGAGGGAGGAAAAAACCCCTCCACAGCCAGAACTCTGCTGCACACACCCCAGCTCCACGAGGAGAGCTTCTTTACCCTTTCCTATTTTGGGGCTACAAGAGCAAACAACCAAAAAAAAAAAAAACCAACCCATTTCAGAGCACCAGGCTTGGAAACAGAGATCCTTGAACAAAGAGAATCCCAGAATGAAGAGGAAAACCACGGATGGAATCCTTTAATGGATGGAGAGAAGGGAATGTAGAGGTGACTGTTAGGATTATTAGGGTTATTAGCATTAGGGTTATTAGGGTTAGGGTTATTAGAGTTAGGATTTTTAGGGTTAGGGTTATTAGAGTTAGTGTTATTAGTGTAAGGGTGAAGATTATTAGGGTTATTAGAGTTAGGATTATTAGGGTTAGGGTTATTAGTGTTAGGGTTTTGGTTATTAGAGTTAGAATTATTTGGGTGAGGGTTAGGGTTATTAGAGTTAGGATTGTTAGGGTTAGGGTTATTAGTGTTAGGGTTATTAGGATTAGGGTTATTAGGGTTAGGGTTTTGGTTATTAGAGTTAGAATTATTTGGGTGAGGGTTAGGGTTATTAGAGTTAGGATTGTTAGGGTTATTAGCGTTAGGGTTATTAGGGTTAGGATTATTAGGGTGAGGGATCCTGGCTGCATCTTGTAGGATGAAGAGGAAGACCACAGACACAAACAATCCCAAAATCGTGATTCCACGGACAGAGACCCCTCCCACCACAGCAGGCTGCTCCATATCCATCCCTCCATCAATAATAAAATCCCTGTAATTAACACATTAATTTCTGAGCCTTACCAGTAGGCAATATCATGCAATCCCATGGCTCTCATCAATATCTTCAGCCTCTTCTTCTCCTTGAGCAGTTTCAGTGACAGGAAGTACATGTAGGGGCAGTAGCACAGGATGGCACACATGACAAACCAGGTGTAGTCCAGTTTGAACAGCAACTTCACCTTGGAGGATTTCAGATGAACTCCAGTGAGAGACTTCATTTCTTTCCAGACAGGGTGGTTGGTTTTCATCTGAAGGAAAGAAATCAGTCATTAATTTAGTGTTTGTGATAGAACAGCCATCATCAGAACAATCAGGGGTTTAGAAGTATTTAAATTATTGGGTTGTAAATAATAAGGTTGTGTTTGTAGGCAAATACAAAAAGATGCCAAATATTGGTTGTTTCCTTGCAATAAACTCTATTAAATCCTCGTTCCAGGATGTTCTTGAGCCACGAGAATGATCCGTCATTCTTTAACCTTCTGAATTAGAATAAACATTCAAGAAGTGGACAATAACAAGAAATCAGAGTATCACAGAATCCTGGAATGGTTTGGGAGCTCAAAGATCACCTTGTTCCATCCCCTTCCATGGGCAGGGACACCTTCCTCTATCCCAGGGTGCTCCAAGCCCTCTCCAACCTGGCCTTGGGCACTTCCAGGGATGGAAAATGAACTGGCTTGGTGGTTATGTTGGTGAGCATTGCTGCTGTTGTTTGGTTGGGTTTTTTGTTTGGTTGTTTGGGGTTTTTTGTTTAATTGGTTCGATTTTTCTTTTATTTAGCTGTTGGGTTTTCTGTCTGTTTTGTTGGTTTGGGTTTTTTTTTTTTTTGTTTAGATGTTGAGTTTTCTGTCTCTTTGGTTTGGTTTGGGATTTTTTTTTTGTTTAGTTGTTGGGTTTTTTGTGTGTTTCGTCGGTTTTTAAGGGTACACACACCTCTGGAAAGAGCAGCAAATATCTTTTCCACCCTGACCACACTTACTTCAATGATTGCTGCATCGATGCTGGACTGCACTGAGAGGAACCCCCCGTACCAGTACAGAGGAATTTTGCAGTCACTGGAGGAAAAATCCCAGCAGGAATCTGTTGGGAAAAAATAGAATCATTAATAAATATTATTTATCTATCTATCTATTATATATAAATNATTTATTATATTATATATTAATAATTTAATCTATACTAATCAATACATTTCCACATAGATGTGTCTATAAATACATGTGCATGAAAATGTATTTTAGCAAATACAGAGAACCTTCTGTGGTTCTCTGATTCTCTGACTGTGGATTTCATTAATGTTATTTATGTCCTTAAAACTTGTTTCTCTGATTTTTTTTTCTTTTAAATAAACAAACACTCCGATTTCAACTCGTGAGTTTCTTGAGCCATTTGGCACGTGCAGCCTCCATCCCTGAAGGGTGGCACAGCAGCACAGAAATCCAGCTATTTAAATTTAAAATTTTTATCAATTTTTAACCTAAAGCCGAATTCTGGGTTTTTATTTCTTTTGTTACCGATGTGTTCAAAGGCATCATCTGGAAACGCCGTTCTGCTCATTTGAAATCTGAGAGTGTAGGAGAAGTCATCCTTAAAGACAACACCGATGGCTTCCTCCTCCAAAAGCCCTTTTTCTTCCATTTTCGCCTCGTTTTCCATCTCTTCTATGATTATACCTGCCATCGGAATAAATAAATAATATTTTTAAAAAAATAAAAATAATGAAACCATCGGGATTAGTCAGGCAACAACATCAAAAAGGGCATCACCACAAATTCCCTCAGAAATCGGCGCCAGCTGGAACGTGGATTTAGGAGAATTTACCCCTCAGTGCCGAGTTTGAAGCCACTTTTCCCATTATCCTCCTGGTGGTGTTGGTTCCCGGTGTGAACATGAGGGTCACCCCCGTGGCGTTGAAGGCGGGGTCGTCCAACCGCCCCAAGAATTTGTAGGGGAATTCCCGTGCCCAGGAGTACATGATCATAGTGGCAGTGTCCTTCAGGACGAGCAGGAACACTGCGGATGCGAGCCATTCCTGGATGGAGAGAAGGGAATGCAGGGTTAGGGTTAGGGTTATTGGGGTTATTAGGGTTAGGGTTATTAGGGTTAGGGATCCTGGCTGCATCTTGCAGGATGAAGAGGAACACCACAAACAAAAAATATTCCTAGATGAAGAGAAGGGAATGCAGGGTTAGGTTTAGGGTTATTAGGGTTATTAGGGTTAGGTTTTTTAGGGTTATTAGGGTTAGGGTTTTTAGGGTTATTAGGGTTAGAGTTTTTAGGGTTATTAGGGTTAGGGATCCTGGCTGCATCTTGCAGGATGAAGAGGAACAGCACAGACAAAAATCATTCCTGGATGAAGAGAAGGGAATAGCAGGGGTCAGGGTTATTAGGTTTATTAGGGTTAGGGTTATTAGGGTTAGGGATCCTGGCTGCATCCCACAGGATGAAGAACACCAGGGACACAAACCATTCTTGGATAGAGAGAAGAGAATGCAGGATTGAGGATTAGGGTTATTAGGGTTATTAGGAATAGGATTAGGTTTATTAGGGTTAGGGATAACGGCTGAATCTTGCAGGATGAAAAGGAACACCACGGATGCAAGCCATTCCTGGATGAAGAGAAGGGAATGCAGGGTTAGGTTTAGGGTTATTAGGGTTATTAGGGTTATTAGGGTTATTAGGGTTATTAGGGTTATTAGGGTTATTAGGGTTATTAGGGTTATTAGGGTTATTAGGGTTAGGGATCCTGGCTGCATCTTGCAGGAGGAAGAAGAAAACCGTGGACACAAACTTTTACTGGATGAAGAGAAAGGAATGCAGGGGTCAGGGTTAGGGTTATTAGGTTTATTAGGGTTATTAGGGTTTTTAGGGTTATTAGGGTTAGAGTTTTTAGGGTTATTAGGGTTAGGGATCCTGGCTGCATCCCACAGGATGAAGAACACCAGGGACACAAACCAATCCTGCATGGAGAGATGGGAATACAGGATTTGCAGGAGGGATTATTAGGGTTATTAGGGTTAGGATTCAGGTTATTAGGGTTGGGATTATTAGGGTTAGGGATTCTGGCTGCATCCCGCAGGATGATGAGGAACACCACGGACGCAAACCATTCATGGATGAAGATAAGGGAACTCAGGGGTGAGAGGCAGCCCAGGGAAAGCTCCTCCAGAGCCCTCCTAATCCACCCCCAACCCCTCTGCCCAGTCCAATTTTTCTTCTTCTATTCCTTTTCTCATTTCTTCTTTCTCCTTTTCCCAGCTCCCTGATCTCCCTGTGTACTGATCTCCCTATTTTCTGAGGTTTTTTTGTTCACCAATCCACCTTCTCTCCGCTGTTTGAGATTTGCACCCCCAGTTTTTTCTGTGCACGAGGCAGAGCTGCTCCACAGGTGTGGTGGTTGGAAAAGCCACGGAATGTTCTGGATGGAAAACATGTTTTGTTTTCCTGGAGCCAGCGAGGGCTGTGGATAATCTGACACCATGAATTGGACATTGTGTTCCTCGGCTCGGGGCAGGATGGGATCAACAGCCCAAAGCAGCCAGCCAGCTTTGGCACAGGGACATTTTTAGTGTCACAGGAAGAAGGAGCTGCTGGCATTTCCCAGGGAGCCCCAGCTGAGCCTTCTCACATCCCCTGAGCACAAAAACAACTCCACGTGAAAACCCTTTGTAGTGAAAATCCCGATTTCCCTTCGGAGGGACCGACACTTGCCTGAAAACTTTTTGACTTCATCCTCCACACCAGAAGGAAGTTTTTCCACAGGAGAGCACAGGTTTGCTGAAATATTTGTGAGGCTTTCTTGGATACCCCCTGCATTTTTCCAGCTGAGAAAGAAAATTATATCATTTAGAATAAAGCAGTCCTCTGGGAATTCATGTATTTACCTGGGCAAACACCACTGCAGAGGGAGCCAAGAACATCCCAAAGGGGGAGAAATTGTCTCCTTAATTTTGGACAGCTAAGAATGAAAGGAAATAATCCAAGATCATGCAAAGGAACAGAGAGATGGGTTGGACTCAGCTGCTCTTCCCTGTACAGATTTACTCATCCAAATTCATCCTTTGTCATCCAAATTCATCCTTCCTCATCCAGGTTTATCCTTCCTCATCCAGATTCCTTCTTCTTCATCCAAATTCATCCTTCGCCATCCAAATTCATCCTCCTTCATTCAGATTCCTCCTTCCTCATCCCAAAGAATCTTTTTGGAATCAGACAACTTCTTCTTTTCCACGTTCCACTGCAGAAAGCGAATTCATGTCGTGCCTCAGCCTCGTGGTTTGTTGGCAAACCACCCCTCACGTGCTCTGGGTTCTCAACCAGACCCTGAATCACGTTACAAACGCTGGTGAGAGGCTAAAAATACCCAAAAAAAGAGGCTGCCACTGCCTGCCCTCACCAGTTTGTTCTGTTTTCTCCCAAATTTTAAGGAACTTGAGTGCAGCTAGAGCAGGGCAGCATCAGAACACCCACGTGCTCCTTAACATCCGCCTAAATTCTGAGCAGGGAGTATTTCTTGGGGATATTTTCACTGGGAATATTTATTTTCACGCTCAGAGCGATGAGTTTCATTCACCCCCTTCCCCAGGAGGGCAGGGGAGGGAACCTCCCAGCTTGTTTTGGTGTTTTAATCCCTTCAAATGGCCAAAACCCAAAATCAGAGCAGCCCCAGACACGCAGGGCTCCGTTCCCCTTGGACATCCCTTCCTGATTTCACAGATGGGGCAGCTGGAGTTCATAAAGGATTCCACAACTCTGTTCCCTTCACTTCTTGCTTTTTTTTGGGGAAGAATTAAATATTTGTGTACCGTGGTGGCAGGGGATTTGGGATCCACTTTTTGGAGCGTTAATCTCCCTGCTCTGCTCTCCCTGCCCGCAGCATCCTCCCACTGAGCCTTGGAAGGAAATAGGAAAGGACTTATAGGAAGTGTCACTTTTTATTTTTTTGGCCCAGGTTTGGATTTTGGCCGTCAGCTGAAAGCAGCAGCTCAGGATGTTTGGGCAGTAAACAAAGCAGGGTGGCGTTTGGATAACACGGAGAACAGGATGGTTTTGTGAAAACTGCGCTGAATCTCTACAGTCACAACAAAAACTTCATTTCAGAGCAAATCTGAAACTTTTTGACAAAATTTTCTAAAGTTTCTACTAGTTTTAATGTCAGCAAATTGCAGCAAACACCACAGAGAGCCAAATATGAAGTCAGGAATTCAAAGAAGTGATGCTGTCTGCGAATGCTGTGTAATTTTCAGTCAGATACCTAAAAAATATTAGCCATTATTAACTTTCAATTAGGCGTCTAATTAACCTATTAGATAATTATCAAAAAGGTAAAAAAGTATAAGTGAAAGAGAACCCTCTGCAAGGCCTGAGGCTGAAAACTTCACATTCAGAAGGCAAAACAAACTCGTCAGAAGTTGATCTGGAGGCGACGATGTTTGGGAGACTTTAATCCAGTTAGGAGCATCTCGCGTAAATCTGGCTGTCTGGAGGCTCATTAAACCCATCCAGACTTCCTGCTCTCCAGGAACACGCTGCCAAGGTGTTGCAACAACATTTCCTGGATCCTCTGTGCAGCTCTGCTCTACCAGGGTTTGTCCCAGGAAGGCAAATCCCATAGAATCCCTTTATTTACCACCTCAGGAAATTTCCTATTTGGCACCTGTTTGGATTGTTTTCCTCTCTAAAATTAACTTCTTGGGGTCTGTGCGAAGATGTCCCTGCTCATTGCAGGACAGGTGGACTAAATGACTTTTTTAGGGTCCCTTCCACCCCAAAGTATTTGAGGAGTTTATGATTTTAATTCCTAAAATTGAGCTGATCTTCGGGAGCTCCAGCAGGAGCATCTCAATGCTGGGTCCAAAGGGAGAAATCCATGCTGCATCTCAGACTTCCCAGAGGATCCACTGGATTTCCAAGAGCCAAGGATTAATCCCTGCACATGGGGAGGGCAGAGGAGCTCTTCCCATCCCCTGCTGTTTGCCAGTTCTTGCAGTTTTTTGTGTTTGCATCTGATAAATCCCGGAGAGATTTGCACTGGCTCCACTCGGATGCACAAACTTTGAAGCAGGCTGTTTTTTTCTCCTCTCAGCTTGAAAAAAAACAACTCTAAGGCTGCCTTTAATCAAAGCTCAGCACTTTAGCTCGTAGAGAGAAGTGAAATTTGGGGGTTTTGCATTTTTAGATGCAAGGCAGGAGGAGAAGAGCGAAGGGAAGGATCATCACCCCGTGCTCAACCTGCAGCTCTTCAACAAACTCTGCAGGGAGAACCAAAACCCACACATTGCTGGACAGAGATTCCCTTAAACAAGAACTTTTCTTGGGAATGTAAACAGACTCAGACACATGAAACTCTCCACAGAAAAACACAACCTCGTAGCAAACACAGAGCGAAGGCGTTTCCCGAATTTTGGGTGCAGCAGCTGCGCACAACAACCCCACAGATCACCCCAACCATCTCACCTGGGAATTCTGACCCAAACTGGGAGGATTTACCCCCAAAGGAACATTTTTGCTCATTTTCCCTTTAACTATTTTAACGTGAACTTATAGACTCCACCGGAGAACAGAGCTGAAGGTGGAACTTTCATGCATTCAGCAAAATAATGCATTAAAATAATTAGGGAAAAAATCACCAAACTCAACCCCCTGCATGAAGAGAGTTTTCCCATCTCCGTTTCCAAACAGATTTAGGCAGGAGCAGTGTGTAACTCCTTACCTGCTGCCGTGTTTTCCATCGGGACCGTGTTTCCTGCAGCTCGGGGCTGTCGCGGCTCCCGGTCCCTTTTGATCCCGGCTCAGCTGAGCCCAGCCCAGCCCAGCCCGGTGGCCCATCCCGGTGGCCCATCCCGGTGGCCATGCCCCTCTCCAGCCTGACGTCACCACCCGGGCAAACCCTCCCCAAATTTCGGCAGCGATGACCCAAAAGCTGGAGCGGCACCTCCGACGGGGCTGGCGCCGAGCCCGGGGGTGTTCGCACGGTTTGGAGGAATTGATTCAACCCTGCAGATGTTCCCCGAGGCTTTGAGGATTTGGGGTGGCCCGGGATGGGGACAATCTTCACTCCTGAGAGGTGACAAAGCCACTTTGTCCCTGTCCCAGCTCGTCCAGAGGGAAAACTCTGCAGCCTGGTGCCCATCGTGCCCAGAGCCCGACTCAGCAAATTCTCCTTCCTCCACCGAGGCACATCCTCCATCCCTGCGGGATTTTACTTCTTCTTCCTCCTTTCCCCTTTGTTTTCAGCGTGTTTTGTTATTTTATTTTTTTTTCCCCCAATTTCCACTCCTTTTAAATCGCTTTTCCAGCAGCAGCTGCCGCACAGCTGGAATCGGGACGGAGCTTTTGGAAAACAAAAACATCCTCTCGGTGGATCTACCCTCGGAAAACAGCGAGGTGAGCAAATCAGAGGAGCTGGAAAGGCACGGGATAATTCAGGGATTTCAATAAATGTTGAGTGTCCCGGAGCTTGCCCAGCTTGAGGATGGCGATTCTGGTTTGCAGAACTGCCTGGAACCGCTGCTGCAGCTGCTGATTTACTCATTTTCGAGGCATGAGCTCACTGAGGAGAGGAGCAAAAACATTTTCCGGCATCCCTTGGAGTTGGGCAACGAGGGAGCGGTGGGGAAGGCTGCTCGTGACTGCAGAAAGCACGTCTGAGATGGATTTTAGTAAAAAAAAAAATCACATTTTTGATCACAACCTGTGCTTCAGTGTGGGACTCAGCCCTGCTCGTGACTGCAGAAAGGCCATCTGAGATGGATTTCACTGAAATAATTCACATTTCGACCACAACCTGTGCCTTAGTGTGGGACCCAGCCCTGCTCTAACTGCAGAAAATACATATGAGATAGATTTCACTGAAATAATGCACATTTCTGACCACAACCTGTGCATCAGTGTGGGACCCAGCCCTGTCCCGACTGCAGAAAATCCATCTAAGATAGATTTCACTGAAATAATGCACATTTCTGACCACAACCTGTGCTTCAGTGTGGTACCCAGCC
>VZRP01003408.1:540-11504 GCA_013397995.1 Malurus elegans | reverse complement strand
CCAAGGATTAATCCCTGCACATGGGGAGGGCAGAGGAGCTCTTCCCATCCCCTGCTGTTTGCCAGTTCTTGCAGTTTTTTGTGTTTGCATCTGATAAATCCCGGAGAGATTTGCACTGGCTCCACTCGGATGCACAAACTTTGAAGCAGGCTGTTTTTTTCTCCTCTCAGCTTGAAAAAAAACAACTCTAAGGCTGCCTTTAATCAAAGCTCAGCACTTTAGCTCGTAGAGAGAAGTGAAATTTGGGGGTTTTGCATTTTTAGATGCAAGGCAGGAGGAGAAGAGCGAAGGGAAGGATCATCACCCCGTGCTCAACCTGCAGCTCTTCAACAAACTCTGCAGGGAGAACCAAAACCCACACATTGCTGGACAGAGATTCCCTTAAACAAGAACTTTTCTTGGGAATGTAAACAGACTCAGACACATGAAACTCTCCACAGAAAAACACAACCTCGTAGCAAACACAGAGCGAAGGCGTTTCCCGAATTTTGGGTGCAGCAGCTGCGCACAACAACCCCACAGATCACCCCAACCATCTCACCTGGGAATTCTGACCCAAACTGGAAGGATTTACCCCCAAAGGAACATTTTTGCTCATTTTCCCTTTAACTATTTTAACGTGAACTTATAGACTCCACCGGAGAACAGAGCTGAAGGTGGAACTTTCATGCATTCAGCAAAATAATGCATTAAAATAATTAGGGAAAAAAATCACCAAACTCAACCCCCCGCATGAAGAGAGTTTTCCCATCTCCGTTTCCAAACAGATTTAGGCAGGAGCAGTGTGTAACTCCTTACCTGCTGCCGTGTTTTCCATCGGGACCGTGTTTCCTGCAGCTCGGGGCTGTCGCGGCTCCCGGTCCCTTTTGATCCCGGCTCAGCTGAGCCCAGCCCAGCCCAGCCCGGTGGCCCATCCCGGTGGCCATACCCCTCTCCAGCCTGACGTCACCACCCGGGCAAACCCTCCCCAAATTTCGGCAGCGATGACCCAAAAGCTGGAGCGGCACCTCCGACGGGGCTGGCGCCGAGCCCGGGGGTGTTCACACGGTTTGGAGGAATTGATTCAACCCTGCAGATGTTCCCCGAGGCTTTGAGGATTTGGGGTGGCCCGGGATGGGGACAATCTTCACTCCTGAGAGGTGACAAAGCCACTTTGTCCCTGTCCCAGCTCGTCCAGAGGGAAAACTCTGCAGCCTGGTGCCCATCGTGCCCAGAGCCCGACTCAGCAAATTCTCCTTCCTCCACCGAGGCACATCCTCCATCCCTGCGGGATTTTACTTCTTCTTCCTCCTTTCCCCTTTGTTTTCAGCGTGTTTTGTTATTTTATTTTTTTTCCCCCCAATTTCCACTCCTTTTAAATCGCTTTTCCAGCAGCAGCTGCCGCACAGCTGGAATCGGGACGGAGCTTTTGGAAAACAAAAACATCCTCTCGGTGGATCTGCCCTCGGAAAACAGCGAGGTGAGCAAATCAGAGGAGCTGGAAAGGCACGGGATAATTCAGGGATTTCAATAAATGTTGAGTGTCCCGGAGCTTGCCCAGCTTGAGGATGGCGATTCTGGTTTGCAGAACTGCCTGGAACCGCTGCTGCAGCTGCTGATTTACTCATTTTCGAGGCATGAGCTCACTGAGGAGAGGAGCAAAAACATTTTCCGGCATCCCTTGGAGTTGGGCAACGAGGGAGCGGTGGGGAAGGCTGCTCGTGACTGCAGAAAGCACGTCTGAGATGGATTTTAGTAAAAAAAAAAATCANCAAGCACTCCTCGGGGTTTCCCATCCTCCTACAGGTTGAAGGGGGACCCCAACCCATCTCAAAATACCTGAGCTCCGAGGCCAGGGTTCCCCAACCTTGCAGCTTCCACAAAGGTCATGTTAGCACTTCACAGCCTTAAAAAAATAACTTTAAAAAAACACCGATTGAAATGAAAAATCCCAGCTGAATTTTGTGTGGGTGAATCTTCATCACCTCACCTGCGAATTGATAATAATGGAATTTCAACCGAGCTTAAAACCAAAGTTAAATGCAAATAGGGATTGAATTAGAAAAGGTGGCAAGGATAAAAAAAAATAGCCACAAAAAAAATTAAAAAAAAAATTAATGAAATCCCCAGAACAGATGCTCCACAAGATTTTTGAGAAGGGGACTCGGGACCAGGATTTGTCTCTGCCAGGAGGAGAAGAGGGGCTGGGAAGGGAGCCAGACCCTTCCAGAGGGACATGGCAAGAGAAGGGAAAAGGAACAGTGAGAACTCCGAGGAACCCTTATCAAAGAGAAATCCAGCATGTGAAATCAGGGACTTTCTGGAGAGCTCTTAAAAGAAGCATTATAAGGGAATGAATTCATTTTGCAGCTTAAAAATAAAAAATAAAAAATGCATGGCTCTCTGCCCTTCCACACCATCAGAAATAAAGGGGTATGAAACGCTGGGAACTGTCCCCAAGCTCAGGCTGAACTTCTTTGGGGTCATTTTCCTCTCCTTTGAGGGGCTCAGGGCGCACAAACCCCTTTTACTTTGCTGTGCCCTTCACTGACCCACGAGACTGGAGGTGCCTCCTCATCCTCTTCCTCCTCCTCAGGGTGTCCCCAGGGATGTGGAGTGCCCTCCATCCCTGCAGAACCCATTTCATGCCCCACCTTCACCCAAACCCCCCCATTTCACTGCCCCTCACCCCAGAACCAGCACCCACCCAGCGACTTCACCTTGGGCACAGCTCCAAGCACAAAAAACAATTCTTTTTTTTTTGCTGGGGTTAATTTTCCAGGTGCTGGAGGGGATCCATCCCTGCAGATGGACAGAGTGCCATGCCAGGAGCACGCAGCTGTTGTGGGGTCACTCCTGGCCCCAATCAATCCGACTGCAAAATGTGAGATTATTGCAAATCCTGAGTGTTGCAACATTGCAGAATTCCCCCAAATTTCATTCAAAATGTGTAAATGCTGCAGCCTGGGAGCCCTGGCCACACCCAGAGCCAGGGGTCCCCATGCTCTGCCTGAGCCCAACCATCTGAAACCCTGGTGCCCCCCAAAAATCAGCCAGGCTTTTGAAAATCATCCCCAAAATCAGCCAGGCTTTTCAAAACCACCCCCCCAAAACCATTCCCCAAAACCAGCCCAGGCTTTTGAAAACCATCCCCAAAATTAACCCAGGCTTTTGAAAATCATCCCCAAAACCAGCCTGGGCTTTTGAAAACCATCCCCAAAATCAACTCAGGGTTTTGAAAACCATCCTGCAAAACCATCCCCTAAAACCATCCTAGGCTTTTGAAAACTTTACCCCAAAACCATCCCCAAAAACAGCCCAGGCTTTTGAAAACCATCCCCAAAATCACCTCAGGGTTTTGAAAACCATCCCCAAAATCACCTCAGGGTTTTGAAAACCATCCCCAAAATCACCTCAGGGTTTTGAAAACCATCCCCAAAATCACCTCAGGGTTTTGAAAACCATCCCCAAAATCACCTCAGGGTTTTGAAAACCATCCCCAAAATCACCTCAGGGTTTTGAAAACCACCCCAAAAACCAGCCCAGGCTTTTGAAAACCATACAACAAAACCAGCCTGAGCTTTTTAAAACCACCCCAAAACCATCCTCCAAAATCAGCCTGGGATTTTGAAAACCATCCCCCCAAAACCAGCCTCCAAATCAGTCTGAGCTTTTCAAAGCCATCCCCCAAAACCATTCCCAAAACCCTCCCAGGCTTTTGAAAACCATCCCCAAATCCAGCGCAGCGAAACACCCACGCCACAGCAAGCCGAGTGTTTAACAACCCAATCCGTCTTTATTTTGGAAGTACTTCCAGCTGGGAAAGGAAAACCCTCACCTTTGCAAGTACAGCCGAGTGGTGAGAGAAAGGCAAGTGTGTAAAACAAACCAGCAGCAGGAGGAATGTCACAAACGTGTCACCTTTGGGCAGGACACCTTCTGCTCCTGCTGCCAGAGCTCTGCATGTTGGCTGTGCAATGGATTTCACTTGCTGGACAGAGATTCCCCTAAATAAGGACATTTCTTGGGAATGTAAACAGAATCAGACACGTGAAACTCTCCATAGAAAAATACAACCTCGTAACAACACCACGGAGCGAAGGCGTTTCGCGAGTTTTGGGTGCAGCAGCTGCTCACAGCAACCCCATAGATCAACCCAACCGTCTCACTGCCCCAAAATGGGTGGATTTACCCCCAAATCTTCCCTCCCAGTCAGCACAAATCTGGGTTATCTCTGGGAGCACAGGCTGGGTGCTGTGGGACAGGTAAGAGCTGAACAAAGGAGCTCCAAACCACAGCGAGAACAATTTTCTGCTGCTCCCAGGGCATCCCCTGGGTTCATTTTGCCCGGTTTCCCCCAGTTCTGGCAATTACAGACACCTTGTGACATTTTGAAACACTTCTGATACAACACACTATGAGGACAGCGATGTTTCGGGGTGGAATTTTACCCCACTTTGACACACGATGCCAAAAAAATCCCACCCGAATATAGAATTAATTTAACGAGCCACGTTCTTTATGTAGCTGCACAAAAAAAAAAAAAAAAAATCAGTGCCCCCATCCACTGGGCCCCTCCAAGATAAAACAACAGCACCAAACTGAGCTGATCTGGCTGCTGATTTGAACTTTTTAAACCCAAAACGTCAGGAAACACAGAAATATCTGAAACAGGGTGGGATCACCCAGACAGCACAGAACTATTTTACAGAACCATGAACTCTTGAGTTTAAGGATAAATCCGAGGCAGACACCAAGGCTGCTCACAGGTCACTTCCCTAAATCCATGTGACAGCAGGGTGATGGATTGACAGGTGACACTTGGCTGCAGAATTGGCAAAAACAGACCAAAGAAATGCAGGATTTGGGAAAAATGCACTTAACTCGGGCACAGCTACGTGGGGAAACAACCACCAGGCAGAATTCTGAGTCCCAAACTGCTCCAAACCCAGGAGAATGCTCAGAGCTCCCAGCCAGCAGCAGGGGTGGGGGTGAATAAACCAAACACCTGAATTTGGGGCGTTTTTTGGTTTTCTGACAGGGCAGTTCCAGCCCTGTAAGGCGGCGCTGGGGCTGCAGTTTGGAGCTGCTGCTGGGCTCCTGTCCTTTATTTCAGGGCTGTGCTTTCCTGGGGAAGCCAAAGGGATGTCCAGGGTTTTCTGCAGGGCTGGGGTTTAAATTTTTTAGCTGCAAACCCAAAGCTGTGCATTTATGGACAACCTATGGGTACAAAAGAGGAAGTGAATTGCACATGAAGAGTTCAGAACTGCCCGTTTAACAAACCCACATGAACAGATTGGGGCTGAACACATCAATAAACCATTATCAGACATTTAAACATTCCTGCCTGATAGTTACAAACAGCTGGGACACACAACTCCACTTTTAACCATTTTTTTTTTGAGTTTTTGCAAGAAAAACAAAGGTCTTCTCTAACTTGAATGTGAAGACACAAGAACAATATGACTTATGAAGCCAAACTCTCAATATAAACACATCTCTGTATCTGTTCACTGCAGAGCAAAACCAACTGGGAGCAAACTTTGAATTTCCCTTTATAAAACTAAAAAAAAAAAAAAAAAAAAAGTGGCGATAGCTTTGTGTAGAAAAAACCAAAAAAATAATATATTTCCAGCGTACATCTGTCACACCTCAGGCTAAAGGACTGCATTTTCTACTCTTCTTAGTGCTTCTATGCAAACCAAAGGCACCTTTCTTATGGGATGGGGCTGTGAACCGGGATGGGTTTTTTTGGGGGTTTTACAGGGAGGGGGTGGCAAACGGCCGAGCCAATGTCCCTGCAACCACAACGAGGAGGAATCAGCAAAAACTGGCACTGGCAGGGCACAGAAATCATCTCCAAAGGGCCGTGTGTGAGAGCAGCTGGCAGCACACAGGAGGGCACAGCCGGGGAAAGGACCGGGCTGCTTTAAACGGAGACGAGGAGGAATTGCAGCTCTGCAAACCCTGCAGGGACACGGCCGTGCCTTCGTGCTGGGGATGAGCACTCTGCCCACCCCTGTGACCCCCAGCATGCCTGGCAGGCACCAGTGGCACCCACACAGCTGCCAGCCTGCAGGGCAGAGGGCTGCCAGCGCCCACAAGGGCCGGGTTTTGCCTGAAAATCAACATTTTCACAGCGATGGGGCCGTTCAGGACCCTCCTCGCAGTGGGACAGCGACTCTGGAGTGGTTTCCCCCTTCTCTTCCATGCAGGTGAATCTCCCAAGCAGCAGCAGCAGGGGTGAGTGAGCTGGAGTAGGATGTGGCAGGGATGGATGGGGCTGCAGGACGGGCAGCAGTGCCCAGCCAAGGCTCTGCCATCACCCCATCCCATGGGGCAGCAGCGCTGGCTCGGCTCACACACGGCATTTTCCTTCAGCACAGCCCAGGGAAGGCAGGAGGGAGCTCCTGCACCGGCCACCAGCTCCAGGAGATGCCCAGCTGCTGTGGCAGTGCCCTCCTGCCCAACGCAGCCGGGCACAGCCAGGATTTCGGGTCAGACGAGGAACAGCGGGACGTTCACGGCTCCTGCGGCGTTATCCCAAATCCCAGAACGGTGGGACACGCTCAGGGCTCCCAAACACAGCTCCCCTCATCCAGCCCAGCTCCAGGGGCGCCCAGGGGCACAGAGGGGATGGGTGCTGGCACCCACACGGGCGCCAGGAGCTCAGAAAATCACTCGGTCCTCCTGCGTCCTGTCCCACCACAGGCTGCTGTTCAGGGTGCCAAAGCTGCTGTCCTCCTCCTCCTGCTCCTTGGCCAGCTCCACAAACACCTGGAAAACAAAGAAAAACCCCACAGTGCTTGTAGGAATCTGCTTAGCCAGAAATACAACTCCAGCTAAAAACCTCATGAGTAACAAACGCATTGCTCCATCTCCGAGCAGCCAATTTTGAGTATTTTGAGGTTTTTCTCCTTACTCATCCCCTCTTTCCCTCGACAGCACAATGAAAAGGAAGCCCAACACCAAAGGACATTAATTGTCAGCAATAATTAATCCACAATAAGCAATAACAAGGCTCAGCTTCGCCCTCCTCCCAGCCACAAACAGCAAACCCCTTCTTGGAATAAATCAGGGCAGCATTTCCACTCACAGCACACTTTTACCCTCTTACAGTCACTGCATTTGATTTCTTATTTTTGAAGGGGAAAATAGGAACAAGGAGGAGCTGGAGAACTGGCAGCAGTGATTCACTTTGGGAAAGGGGAATTTGGTTTCCCAAAATTGCCCCACCAGGCCCCAATGGCCCCAGAGCAGAGCAGGGGGGATGAGCTGCCTGCACAGGGTTCATCATCATGGCATTATGGATTCATGGAATGATTTGGGTTGGAATGGACCCTAAATCCCATCCCATTCCAACCCCATCCATGGCAGGGACATCTCCCACTGTTCCAGAGTGCTCCAAACCCCATCCAGCCTGGCCTTGGGACATTCCAGGGGCAGCCACAGCTTCTCTGGGAATTCCACCCAGCCCCTCCTCACCTTCCCAGGGAGGAATTCTTCCCAAAATCCCTTCTAACCCTGCCCTCTGTCTGCCACCTGCACTGGCAGGGTTTACAGCCCCAAAGCAGAACTGAACCCACCTGCTCCAGAGTTGCTTGGGAAAAGCTGTAGTCCTCGATGTTAAAGGCGTGTTTCACTGGGGAAGGGATTAAAAACAGATTTAGGGACACTTGACTCTCACAAGAAACAGAGTTGGGGACAACGACAATAACAGAAAAATAAATTAAATCCGTCTGGAACAGAAATGGGGGAACAACATCACACAGCAGGAGTGTCAGTTATGGGAGACAAAAGGATTTTTGTGGGTGTGATGCACAGCAAGTGTTTCGTTACCTTCCTCCAGCTTGGAAAAAGAATGTGACAGCGACTGCACGTCCTCTTTAGGAATTTTATACGCCAAGATAGAAGCAAAGCTGGAACAAAGAACAGAACAAATTCAGCTTTGAGCAGAATCTCTCCAAGCAAAAACATCCCCACCCCAACAGAACGGATTGGAACTCCTTTTCTGAAGGTTACTGCAGGCATTTTGAGCAGTTATGATGAAATGGGAGAAGGGGATGAGGCAGCTCCAGGTGCAGCAGCTGAGACCCCTGGGACTGCTGCAAGTTCACGCTCTGCCACTCAGTTCCATGCTTTCTGTTCTGCTGACTCACGGAACATTTGCTGCCTGCAGCTCCCAGAGTCCTCCCTTTTCCCTTTCAGCTGCTCTGGGAGGTCACAGCCCCTCCTGGATTTGCACCATTCCCCCACCCCCCATTCCAGGAGCTGCTCTGCTCCCCTCCCTCCCCACCTCCCACCTTTGGGTAGCACTCCCCATGGGCAATGCCCTTTTTGGAGAATCTCCCCAATCCCCGAGCCAACCCCTGCGGTTCACAGGGCAGAAATCCCGAGCTGCTGCTGCTGGAAAACAGCAGCCAGCCCACCCTCAGAGAGCCCCAGGGAGCTCAGGCATTTCCAGGTAGGGTCAGTGAGTCAGAACCTCACACTGCAGCCCCTTCCCGGGGGCCCTGACCCAGCAGGAAGCTGTCAGGCAACAGCTCTGCAAAAATCCAGTTTTGCTTCCTCCGTGCCGAACATCTGCGCGGGCTCCCGGCCCCCGCCCTGGCAGCTCGAGCTCTGCTGCCTTCCAGATCCCTTCCTCTTTCTCAGCTTTTATTATTTTTAACCTGTGTGTAAGCGTTCACGTTCCCTCCCCAGCGCCACGGAGCTGCTGTGGAATCAGCGGGTTTTATCAGTTGATGTTTTCTGGGGGTTTGTCAGAGCTCACCTTTCCTGGCGGCTGGCGTTGGGGAAGATGTGCAAGATCTGGCTCTGCAGATATTCCACCTGCTGCACATCTGCTGTTTCCCTCAATTTCATCTCCAGGAAGTATCCTCTGCCAAATTTGCTCTTGAGGTGCTGGACAGTGCCTATACACCTACAAATTCCAGGCAGGAAACACAAATTATACTCAACAACAGCCTGGATTCAAACTGGTGTTTTTACCAGTGGAGGATGAATTTCAAATTCACTCCAAATTCTGAATTTAAGGCACGAAATGGATCTGTGTTTTCAGAGAGACCCATCCAGGGGGGCTCTGGTACCTGAGCTGCCCGGACACCAGGATGGCCACACGGTCACACACAGCATCAGCCTCCTCCATGTAGTGCGTGGTCAGGATGGCCGCTCTCTCATTGTTCTTGAAAGCAGCTCGAATTGCCCACCTGGAACACAGCCAAAATCAGCCCTTAACACCATCAAAACCAGCCCTGAATACAACCAAAATCATCCCTAAATACAACCAAAACCAGCCCTGACCACCACAAAAAATCAGCCCTGAACACAATTAAAACCAGCCCCGAACACCACCAAAACCAGCCCTGAATACCAAAACCATTCCTTCCAGCAGAGAATGGCAAATCCTGGCTCTGCATGTATTCCTTCTATTATTTTATATATATTCCTTACATTATTTCATATGTATTCCTTACATTATTTTATAGACATTCCTTTTATTATTTTGTATGTATTCCTTCTATTATTTTACATTTATTTATTCTGTTATTTTATATATATTCCTTATATTATTTTACATTATTCCTTACATTATTTCACGAGTTCCTTCTATTATTTTATAGATTATATTTATTCCTTCTATTATTTTACATGTATTCCTTCTATTACTTTATGTGTATTCATTACATTATTTTTCATGTATTCCCTATATTAATTTATATTATTCCTTATATTATTCCACATGTATTCCCTGTATTGTTTTACATGTATTCCTTCCATTATTTTACATGTATTCCTTCTATTATTTTATATGCATTCCTGCTATTATTTTAAGGATTTCTTTCAACTTCCAAGCTTTTAATGCCCAAGCTTTTCTGGTGGAGAGGATGCAGCTGCACTTCCCAACAAAGGTTGGGAGGATTTTTCCCCCTCTGGGTCCAGCTCTGCTGGAGGAGGCCAAGGGGATGCTCCAGGATGCTCAGAGCCCCTTGAAGGGTCTAAAGTGGCTCCAGGAGAGCTGGAGAGGGACTGGGATGGAGGACATAGGGAATGGGGTCACACTGGCAGAGGGCAGGGATGGATGGGATATTGGGGAGGAACTACCCTGCTTTAGTGGAAGGGATGGAACTGAACGTGTTTTATGGCCCCTTCCACCCCACCCCACCCCGTCATTCCCCCTCTGTGGCCATCCCCAGCGCCAGCAGTGTCCCCAAACCCCAGCCAGGCCCGTTTTGAACCCCACACTCACCACATGTGCTGCTTGGCTTTGGGGTCCATGCCCGTGGAGGGCTCGTCCAGCAGCGTGACCCGCGGGTTGCCCAGCATGCTGAGCGCAAAGCAGAGCTGGGGGGAGGCAGAGGGGCAGGGTGAGACAGGGCAGGGCACTGCTGACCCCCAGAGTGACCCCACTGACCCCATACCTTGCGTTTCAGCCCCACTCCCAGCTTCTTGGTGGTTTTCTGCAGGTGGTCCTTCAAATCCAGGGCGTTGGAGATGCTGGGGAGGGAGGGATGGGGTGTGAGAGGATGGGAGGGGATGATGGTTTGGCTTTCCCCTCATCTGAGCAGCTCCTTTTGAAGGGTTTAGCCCCAAATATTTGTGCATTGAGTATAAAAAAAGCAAAGCAAAAAGCAGAATCGGTGTTTCCACTCAAAAACACCGGGAGGAGCTCACGGTGACAGCTCCAAGGTCAGGATTCCCCAAACTGGCAGATTCTACTGTCAGCACTTCACAGCCTTAAAAAAAATAACTCTAGAAAAATTTTTGATGAAATCTTGATGAAATTTCATCAAAGTGAAAAATCCCAGCTGAATTTTGTGTGAGTGAATCTTCATCTCCTCACCCACGAAGTGACAATAATGGAATTTTAACTGAGCTTAAGAACAAAGTTAAATGCAAACAGGGATTGAATTAGGAAAGGTGCAAAGGGGGGAAAAAAACCATGAAAAAAACCCAAAAAACCAAACCAAACCAAACAAAATAAA
>VZRP01003407.1:28791-60031 GCA_013397995.1 Malurus elegans | reverse complement strand
CTGAGGTGCCTGGGACCCCAAATCCATCCCTGGAGTGTTCTGGGGGCAGCAGGAGGGAGCAGTAGGGACCCCAAATCCATCCCTGGAATGTTCCAGGGACAACAGGAGGGACTTGGGGGTTCCCTGAGATGCTCCAGGAACCCAAATCCATTCCTGGAATGTTCCAGGGGCAGCAGGAAGGATTTGGGAGCTCTCTGAGGTGCCCCAGCACCCCAAACCCAGCCTGCCCCGGGCTGTTTGAAGCAATGACCACCCCCTGCTCTCCTCAGGGGGACAAAAATGCGAATGCCTAATTTCTTCCAGCATCCAAACAATCCTGTGGTTTCTGGAATTTTCCCCTTCTCCAGCCATTCCAAACAGGCTGTGGAAGCTCTGCAGTCCCCTCACACTCTCAGCTCTGATTTTGGGCCTCGTACCTTCCCTTTACAGTCCAAACCCCGCACTTTTATCTCTGTTAAACGCCCTGAACGAGTTCCAACAGAAAAAAAAAAATAATCCAGCAGTGGGGGAAGTCCATAATTTGCAGCTCCCGCTGCTCCCCGTGGCCTGTAATGACCAAAGGCTGTCGGAATGTCATAATTCCAGCAGGGAGGGAAGTTCCAGCAGTAACAGCGTGTGAGAAGGCATCAAACATTCATGACCATATCTGAGGCTTTCGAGTCCATAAACCTTCTCTGAACTCAGGTAATGGAGTTATCAAAAAGACAGAGCAGCTGTTCATGGGGCCTGTGTGACATTCGTGGGCTGCACCGGAATGTTCCGGGCTCTGGAGTACCTGGGGATAATCAGGGCTATTGTATAAAATATGAGCCAGACCTCAACTTCTGCCTTTTTCCAATTTTTTCCCCCCATTTTCGCGGATAAGCACGTTATTCGGTGCAAATTTTTTTTTTTTTCCCTCATTTGTGATCCTTCTGGGATAGATGGAAATTTGCGGCGTTGATTATTTGCCGTTTCTCTTGGAAATTCGCGGCGCTGATTCTTTGCTGTTTCTCTTGGAAATTCGCGGCGCTGATTCTTTGCTGTTTCTCTTGGAAATTCGCGGCGCTGATTCTTTGCTGTTTCTCTTGGAAATTCGCAGCGTTGATTCTTTGCTGTTTCTCTTGGAAATTTGCGGCGCTGATTCTTTGCTGTTTCTCTCGAAAACCAAAACGTGCCCGTTCCTGTGTTTCCTCTCATTTCCAGACTCTTCCCGAGGAGATTCTCGTGCCTGTGCTAAGATTTAGTCAGTCCCTCGTGGGAGTTGCATGAAAAGGGAATGTTCCCACACCTGGAGCAGTGTGTGGGGAGCTGGGAGCTGCCTCCAAGGAATTCATAAAATCCTGGATTCCTAATGAGGCAGCGAATGCTCATCACAGGGATGGGTTAAAGGATTTTTTCCAGGACAATCGGAGTTAAACCTTCACCGTTCGGTGCTAAATTTAAATCCCCATTCCATGGCTTTTTCTGTCCTTTAAAACCTCTGAACCCGCTGAGCACAAAGGGCACCAAAGCCATCGCTGTCCCCTCCGTGTCCTGGCCACTGCTCCTGAGGCCACCAGGGATTTTGGGGGTTCAGCTTTGCTTTGGGCAGACAAAGGGGGTTCCCCTGAAAAATGGGAATTCTGCAGTCAGGACACACAAGGGACAGCGATGGCTTTGGTGTGGTCAGCACCAGACCAGAGGAGGGGCTGGGATTGGTGGCCCTGCTGCTGTCCTGGTGGCCCTGGTGCTGTTCCTGGTGGCCCTGGGGCTGTCCTGGTGGCCCTGGGGCTGTCCTGGTGGCCCTGGTGTTCTCCAGGTGGCCCTGATGCCGTTCCTGGTGGCCCTGGGGCTGTTCTGGTGGCTGTGGTGTTGTTCTGGTGACCTTGGTGCTCTCCAGGTGGCCTTGGTGGCTCCTGGTGGCCCTGAGGCTGTCCTGGCGGCCCTGATGCTGTCCTGGTGGCCCTGGGGCCATTCTGGTGGCCCTGGTGCTGTTCCTGGCGGCCCTGGTGCTGTTCTGGTGACTCTGGGGCTATCCTGGTAGCCCTGGCGCTGTTCTGGTGGCCCTGGTGCTCTCCAGGTGGCCCTGGTGCTGTTCTGGTGACTCTGGTGCTATCCCGGTAGCCCTGGCACTGTTCTGGTGGCCCTCATACTGTTCTGCTGATATTCCCAGAGGGGCAACAGCTGGAAACAGCAGAGCTGGGCTCTGGAGCTGTTCCTGGTGGCCCTGGTGCTCTCCTGGTGGCCCTGGTGTTGACATGGTGGCCCTGGGGCTGTCCTGGTCACCCTGATGCTGTTCCGTGGCCCTGGTGCTCTCCTGGTGGCCCTGGCGCTGTCCTGCACCCCCTGGGCACACTCACACACCCCGTTTTTTCCAGTACCCCTTCCCTGGATGGACTCAGCAGCAGATCCCAGGAGAAGGCGAGGCTGGAGCATGCAAAGTCCTGTCTGTGCGCTGAATATCCAGCTGCTGCCGGGGGATTCAGCCTGAATCTGGGATTTATCTGCACTCAGAGCCAGCAGGGCGTCCTGTTTTCCATATGGTAGCGGGGCAATAGGATTTGGGAGCGTTTTGATGGACCAAGCCTTGATTCCTCGCCAGGGATTGGAAATCTCCTGCTCCTGTGTCAGAGCAGAGCATCCCTGGCTCTGTGAGTGTGTCTGACACCCAAATCCTCCTGCTTTACACTGAATATTTCACCCTGAACTCGGGAGCATCCCAACTGCAGACCGTTCATGTAAATAATTTATGATAAAACAGGTTTGAAGCCGTACCCTTTTGGCATCTGCATTTTCGTCTGTGGGTGTTCGCCGGTGCCTTCCAGGGCTGTGATAAATGAGCTTCCCGGGGAATTGGTTATGGCGGATTTCAGGAGAAAGCAGAAGTAGCTGTTGCTCACGTAAATATGCAAAACTTTGCTGGTAACAAACTAGGAAAAAAAAAAAGGCTAATTAGTGTAATTACTGTCATTATAATTCTAATTTAACTGCATAGACTTGTATTGCAGCAACATCAGAGCTGTCACATTTGCAAACTGCATAATTATATGTATTAAGTGCTGTCTCTGTTGCATCCAATGTATGAAATGGGCTGTTACCTTAAAGTGCTCCAAAAAAGAAGTCAAGATGTCATTAAAGGGCTGACTTCTCCTTGATTTTTCTGATTCCCGGTGAAGGCTGACACAAAAAAAGCTTGTCTAAATAAATGTCTTTTAAAAAACTTACTTGAGAAAATTCCTAAGTAGATGGCGAGCTGGAAATGCTGAATGAAATCATTCCAGGCTTGTCAAAGAACTCCAAGACCTGGCACTGCTGCCGTGGAGGAGCAGTTATCAGCATGGAAATGTGTTTTAGTTGAGTATTTAACATGCAGCTCTTGGCTGAGTGCGGTCTTGGGTGAAGAGAGAGCGTAAAAATGGTCAGAAAGTTCTTTTAGAATTTTCTGTCTGTGGAAAGATTGGTTTGTTCCTCAGTGAGATGATTTTTTTTCTCATTGAGAGTTAGAAAAGTGGGTTGGGAGGGCAGGGATGGTGACCCTGCTGCCCAGAATTCCCAGTGGGATTCACTGCCCTGGCAAGTGAAAACCCAGACCAAAACCTTCACCAAAACCTTCACCAAAACCTTCATCAAAACCTTCATCAAAACCTCCACCAAAACCTTCACCAAAACCTTCACCAAAACCTTCACCAAAACCTTCCCCCAAACCTTCACCAAAACCTCCACCAAAACCTTCACCAAAACCTTCACCAAAACCTTCACCATTCACCAAAACCTTCACCAAAACCTTCACCAAACATTTACCAAAACCTTCACCAAAACCTTCACCAAAACCTTCACCAAAACCTCCACCAAAACCTTCACCAAACATTTACCAAAACCTTCACCAAAACCTTCACCAAAACCTTCACCCAAACCTTCACCAAAACCTTCACCAAAACCTTCACCAAAACCTTCACCAAACATTCACCAAAACCTTCATCAAAACCTTCACCAAAACATTCACCAAAACCTTCACCAAAACTTCCACCAAAACCTTCACCAAAACCTTCCCCCACACCTTCATCTCCCGCGATGAGGAGCAGAAAACTCAAACGGGGGCGGGGTTTTGACGTGACCCAAATGAAATTTCCAGTCGGGATCCTTTAACTGGGTTTCTTTCCTTCCCACCATGACATTTTGCACCCCTCTTCGAGCCCCCAGCCCTCCTCCAGCAGGCTGAGGAAGAGCATCCTGCGAGATTTCCTTCGTTAATATGTATTTATGCTTCTGGAGCACTCTTGACGGTTTGTTTTCTCCCCCTTTCTACATAAAAAATGAGTTGCTTTTGTAGCGCTCAGCATTGTGTTATGAATATTAATCCGGAGGGTTTATTTTTGTTATTCCGAATCTGCCTGTATCCTTTGTAAGGAGAAAAATGGGACATAATTAATCTCTCTGTTAATCTTGATATTTGCATGGAACAAGTGAAACAAGCTCTTCAAACCACTTGGTTGACTCTTCAGAAATATTTACACTGCAGTTCAGAGGCAAACTCGAGGGCTTCTTTATTTATTTATTTTCATCATCTAAGATTCAATACACACACAGTGGGAGGCGAATTTTTCTAATTCTTTTTCTAAGTTTTATCTTTTCCAGGGCAGCGGGTGGAGGATGAATTCAGGGGTGTCTGCAAGAAGGGAGTTCCCAAATTGGGAAGGGCAGCTCAGTCCATAAATCCTCAGCACAGAATGGGGGTCCCAGGGCACGGGGCACTCTCCAGGCTCACAATGGGATCTGCTCTTTGGGAATCTGCNATAGTTATCAAGTGTATTTACTTGGATTTATTCAATTATCTTCAGACTACTTCACCTCTGGCAACCTGGGTTGCTGCAAAAACCTCTGTTAGTTTTGGGGTTTGGGGTTTTTTTTGTTTGTTTGGTTTTCTTTGGTTTTTTTTTTTAATTTAGGGTTAAGGTTAAGGTTAGAGTTAGGGTTAGGGTTAGGGTTGGTGTTAGGGTTAGGGTTAGTGATAGGGTTAGGGGTTAAGGTTAAAGTTAGTGTTAGGGGTTAAGGTTAAGGTAGTGCTAGGGTTAGGTTTAGGGTTATGATTAGGGTTAGGGTTAGGTTTAAGGTTAGGGTTAGGGTTA
Organism: Malurus elegans; assembly: GCA_013397995.1. Lineage (NCBI taxonomy): Eukaryota > Metazoa > Chordata > Aves > Passeriformes > Maluridae > Malurus > Malurus elegans. The sequence continues at coordinate 54,944 of VZRP01003407.1, read as the reverse complement.
GGGTGACCTGGGTGACCTGGACACTCCTGGGGATGGTGTTCCCTGTCCCCATTCCCACTCTGGCGCAGAATAAAGGCCATAAATCCCTGAGGAGCTGTAAAACTGAGCAGGGACACCGTCCTTTACCCCCTCTGTCCCCAGCCAGGTGTGAGTGACCCCTGCACCTCCTTCCCCAGGATCTCTTAGGCCAGACTCTGATATGTCTCTTAGGCCAGACTCTGATGTGTCTCTTAGGCCAGACTCTGATGGGACTCTTGCTTTTGCCTCAGGAATTCAGCCAAATATCCCAAAATGTCCCAATTACCTGTGCAGGGAGGGGGGAACAGCCAGATCGATGGCTTTGGGATTTATTGGCTGAGGAACTTGGATTCCTCTGGTTACCAAAATGACTTTTTAGGGCTGTGTGAATGCACAGGATCACTCTGTCACTCCCTGTAAAACGCTTTTGGGGCATTTCTCGGTGTAACTTCCCCAAGCGGAGCTTTTAACGGGATTTAAATCCTTTCAGCATCTCCTCTGTAGAATGAAGAACAGAGAGAACAATGAGATAAAGGAACACGAAGAACAATGAGATAAATCTGCGATGGACACCTGGCCTGGGAACGCAGCTCCTCCCGAGCCTCTGAAGTGAGATAATAACTGGTTAACTGCTTGCTAATGTATAATTTTCTCATTTAAGCAAGTTGTAATTAACACATATGGCCTACGGATACACGCAGGGGTGGGAGGGGAGGGCAGCGAGGATGTTTCTCATTTTCCTCCCTCTTTTTCCAAGTATGGATAGATGGAAATGTCTTGTTCTGTGGGAATTACATTTTAACGATCTCTAATATGTACAGATCCCTTTAACGAAGGTTTTTTTATCAGTTCTTTTAATTACTAAGATCAGCTCGAAGCAAAAGGGCTTGGAAAAATTTTTATTTAGAAGGAAAAAAAAGGTGGGGGGATCTTCATAACAAAGGACCTGTCCTTCCACTGCTGTGGCATCGCTGAGATGTGAATCCACTCCTGATGGTTCCGTGTGGGGAGGTCCTGGAGATCCCATCCTTTCCTTTTCCCCCAAATCCCCCAAGGTGCTCCCTCTGATTCAGCCTTGGAGGAGGGTGCACATCCCTTTTTCCTCTCTCAATTCCAGCTGTTTCCTGGTAGGGAGGATCCGGCATTCCCAAAATTTTTCTGCTCCTCGCACGGATCCCCTGAGCTTCTCCTCCTCCATTGCTCCAGGAGATCCCATCCTTTCCTTTTTTCCCCCAAATCCCCCAAGGTGCTCCCTCTGATTCAGCCTTGGAGGAGGGTGCAGATCCCTTTTTCCTCTCTCAATTCCAGCTGTTTCCTGGTAGGGAGGATCCTGCATTCCCAAAATTTTTCTGCTCCTCGCACGGATCCCCTGAGCTTCTCCTCCTCCATTGCTCCAGGAGATCCCATCCTTTCCTTTTTTCCCCCAAATCCCCCAAGGTGCTCCCTCTGATTCAGCCTTGGAGGAGGGTGCAGATCCCTTTTTCCTCTCTCAATTCCAGCTGTTTCCTGGTAGGGAGGATCCTGCATTCCCAAAATTTTTCTGCTCCTCGCACAGATCCCCTGAGCTCCTCCTCCTCTTCTTGCAGTGACTCCGTGCTGTAATGTCACCCTTTGGCAGCAGGTGTCCCTTCAAGCTCGCCAAAACTCCGCATTTATAGTTTTATTTTTATTTTTGTATACATCAGGCACATCACAGAGATTATCCTGAATGAATGCCTCGTGTGAATGTCCCAAATTTTATCTTTATTTTTTTCTTTTTTTTTTTTTATTGGCGTAGTCTGAGGAGTTGATTGGGGGTTTTGTTAATGAAATTCTGTGTGTGTTTATTTGCACTGCCTTCACACACAACGAGACTTCCACATCTCAGGGTTTCGATGCCGTTTGGGTCTTGTTCTCAGCAGCAAAATTATTCTCATTTGGGAAAAATTAAAATGTCCCTGGGAGGAGAACCTGTTTTTTTTTCTGTTCCAAATGCTGATTTTGGTGCCTCTAACCAGCCCTGACCCTTGGGCTGGACAGGAGGAGCCCGCTCAGGTTTCCTTTAGGGTGGATAGGACGGGTTTAACTTTGGTCCCAAATGAGCAAAAGGATTTTCTTGGCCAGGTCCTGCAGAGCGAACCCACCCTGCCCTGCTCAGCAGCAGAACCTCTCCAGAGAGAGTCTGGGTGGGATTTTGGCAGCTCCAGCAGGGATCAGCTCCGTGCTCTCCATCCCATCCCCACTCACCCCTGCAGCCAGGGGGTTATCGAGGAGCTCATTCCTAATGAACTGCAGATGGTTTCCAACGCTCAGGAATATAAATAACCCACACCTACGATGGGAAGGAGCCACCAGCTGCCTCTTACTTTCCCTTTTGATGCTGCTCTGCCTTCCTGTGCCTTCCCCACTCCTGCTCCTCTTTGGAGCCCCTTCTGTGAGCTCCATTTCCCACAATATTCCTCTCCCGTATCCCGGTGCCATTCCCAGCTCCCAGAGTTGTAAATAAACGCCTGGTTGCCGGGGTGACGGGCATTTGATGATAGTCAGTGCAATAAATAAATATGGTGGGAAATTAGAGCTCGCAGGTTTGCCAGAGCCTGCTGGAACCCTCCCGGCTGCTCCTCTGCTTCGGACAGAAGGACACAAAAACCTCAGCCGGAGCACAATTCCACTCTGGCAGCAGCAGCAGAGCCCTGAGCAGGCTCCTTGAGGGGTTCAGGGAGAGAATTCGGGAATCTCCGTGGAAATGGGATCAGATTGTTCTGTTTGTACGGGTGGATTGTTCTCCGTGGCTTTGTCAGGGATCTGAACGCACTGAACACCTGAACGGGGTCAGCAGCTCTGCCTGAGCATCCCCTGGAATCCTGCAGGGCCAGCTGCACCTGGGGCAGCTCATCAATCCCTGATTATTTTATTTTTCACAGCGCGAATGTCTGTGTGTGATTTGTTACTGTAATTTGGGATGAAAACCAACAGGATTTGGGGGCGCAGTCAGAGCTGGGAACACCTCACAAATGAGAATCCTTTGTGTTTTGTTCTGTTGGGGTTTGGAGGCACCAAGGGAATGAGAGGAGCCCTCATGGGGGTGTTTTGGTTAATTTGCCTGGTTCGGGGTGTTTTATTTCTCCTCTGCTGTGTTTGTGCTTCCCGGTGCTCCCTGCCCTGCGTTCCCACACTGAACCCATCCATCTGATGCTGAATTCCTCCCCAGATGGACTCTCCACCCCAGGAGCTGATGGAACCTTCCCCCACCCCTGTTTTTTCAGCATCCTGCACAGAAAGCAAAACCCAAAAACATATGATGAGTGGCTGCCCCTGCAGACAACCCTGGGCCACCTCTGTCACCAGAGCAATCTTCATCTCGCGTTAACAGTTGGTGTTTTGATTCCTAATTCGTTATTTTCGCTCAAATCTTGACTGCCGGGGACTGCAGAAAATAGAGCAAGGGGTTATCTGAAATAATTTGTTAGTAGTTGTTTTCTGAAATAATTTGTTAGAAGCTTTTTTTTTTTTTTTTTAAGTTAATGAACTGCAAAGTTGATTTTTTTTTTTTTTTAAAAAAAAAGGATTCAACAAAAACAGCCACAAAAAGGAGAAGCTGCATTAACTCACTGCTGTTCAAACCTCATGTTTTCTACAGCATTCATGGCATGGAAAAAATGCCCAGAACTTCGAATTTTACTGCAAAAATAACCAGATTGGACCTCTCCTCTGCCCTGTTCCCAGCACTGGAGGGATGGAGAGGAAACACAAGGACAGACTGCAGAGCCAGGAGGAAATTTTGATAGTAAGGAGCTGAGGTTGTGTAACTCCAAATGCACCTCTTTGCAGCCCTCTCCCACCTCCAGGTCCTTTTCACTTTGCTGCTTCCTCGCCGTGTCAAAAATAATTGGAATTTCCTGCTTGATTGTGCGAGCGAATTCTTGTGCGGTTTCTGTGAAAATCCAACAAGAAAACAGATTAGTTCTGAGGAGAGGGAAGAGTACGGGAGCTAAAAAAAAAACCCAAATAAATTACCAGAATCGTTGCCACAGGTAGCTGTGCACGGGAGGAAAACATCTGAGCAGAATTCCTGCAGAAACAACTGGGCAAAAGCAGCTGCTCTGGCTTTGCTGGGCTTTTGCAGCTCAGGATTTCTGGAATTTCTCAGTGAAGGTGAGGGTGAAATGAGAGGGGCTCAGGCTTGGTACAGCCAACGGTTCACAGACCCCCTGAATGAACTGTGGAAAGGGAAAAAAAGGAGGAAAAGGCAGAAAACAAAGGCAGAAGTGATAAGGGCAGCTCCCAGCAAGTTTTACATTCAGTGCTGATGCCAACACAAACAAAAACACAAACCCAGCTGGGCTGCAGAGCCCCCCAGGACTCCTCCAGACCCAAATTAACCCAGGGCCACAAAAGGTAGAGCTTTTCCAGTCACCTTCCTCTCTAAATGGCTTTAACAGCCCTGGAAGTATTCATGAATTCAGGTTTCCTCACTGCCCTGATCATGTTGTTGGCTTAAAATTCCCATTTAATTAACCTCCTCACCCGAGGCATAAATCAATAGCTCCCCACGCTGATAGGGATTTTCATTTGGGCTCTACGGCTGGAAATTGGAAATGAAGGTGCCTGCAGGAAAGGAGCAAACTGCTGGTGTGGAGTGCAGCACCGGGAACTCGGGGAGTGCAATAATGGGTGTCCTTGGATGGGATGGGAAATCCATTCCTGGAGGTTCCGGGGGAGAAAGTGAGAACCAGCACGAGGAAATCGCAGGCAGAGCTCGCTGTGTGATGGTGAATTGTGCTCCTGGAGGCCCTGGAAAATCCCCAATTCCAACTTTTTTTGCTCCACCAGAACTGTCTGATGTGCATTTGCTGCTGTGCTCCTTTTTCCGATGGAAATCCTGAGTTATTTCTCCTTTATTGCTGTCGCCTCACGGAGCTGGGATTGTTTTTAGTGTGAGCAGATCTCAGTCTGCTCCTGCTGAAAAGGGGCCTGGGAGGAACCAGGGGCTCCTGAGAACCTGCAGAGCAGGAATTTATCTTTATTTTCCCTGGGGCTGGGCAGCAGTGCTGCTCCCTGGCCATGACACTGCCCCTGGCAGCAGCGCAGCAGGGCTGGGACTGGCACGGAGAGAAACAAAAATTGATTCTTCATTTGTCAGCCCATTAATTCCTGTTCAGAACTAATGACAGCAAGACCAAAAGAAGAGGTTCTTGTGTTTTTCAAGCTTCAAGAAGAATTTCTGCACAGTTCTGAAACTCACCTCTCTTTGTTGATTTGGTGCCAAAGAGATTGGTTGTTTTTTGGTTTTTTTTTGCAATTATTTTGCTGAAGACAAACTAAAAAAATCCCAACGCTGTGAGCTTCAAATTCTCCTTGATCTGTTGTTAAAGCCTGAGTACCCCCTGAAATAATAATGGGTAATAATGGCATAAATAATTAATAATCAGGAGCTTTAATGAGCTGATGAGGTGGTAGAATGAGGTTGTTTAGTGAATGTGATGGGTTTTGTGAGTACCTGCTCCAGCCAGGGTTGTGTTTGCAGGGAGAATTCCAACGGGTGGGTGCTGGGAATGGCAGAGAACTTCCTGCAGACCCTGGGGTGCCCCTGGGTGCTTTTCATAAATGTAAATCCTCGTCCTTGAGCCCTTAATCTGCCCCAATTCCAGCCCTCACCTCGCTCTGCTGGTTGGTTCATCTCCACCAGTGCCCCTGGACAAAGTCCTTGCTCAGGGAAGGGTTGAAGCACGTGGTGAAAGCTCAGCACATCCCAAATCTCCTGGGACCTCAGGACCTTCAGGAAAACGTGTCTGTTCAGTTCTGGGCTGTCATTTCCTCAGCTGGATTGGGATTTCTGGGTGGGCAGAGAGATCCCAATTTCCACGGGGTGTCCGGGGGGATTTTCCTTGGAGCTGGACATCGTGGGACAAACATTTGAGTGGGTTCCAACCTCTTCTGTGATCTCTGCTCCTCTCCAGCACTCACATTGCACAGGATTGTTGTAGGAACGCAGAAAGCTCGGTGTTTGTAACAGGTAAGTCCGGGATCACGGGGAAATGTGTGAATTTAATGTCAGAGTTGAGATTATTGGGAACCCGAGACAAATGTGGAACCCTTCAGTGCCCCAGGATTGTTCAGGGGACACCTCAGGGCCATGAACCTCCTGTCCTGTGCTTGTGGGCAATGGCAATGATCACCCCATGCTCTTCATCACCCCATGACCTTCATCATCCCATATCCTTCATCATCCCATGTCCTCCTTCATCATCCCAGTCCTTCATCACCCCATGCTCTTCATCTTCCCCTGTCCTTAATCACCCCAGGTCCTTCATCACCCTATGATCTTCATCTCCCCCTATCCTTCATCATCCCATGCTCTTTATCACCCCATGTCCTTCATAACCCCCGTCCTTAATCACCCTATATCCTTCATCACCCCATGCTCTTCATCTTCCCGTGTCCTTCATCACCCCATATCCTTCATCATCCCATGCTCTTCCTCACCCCATGACCTTCATCACCCCNTGTTCTTCATCACTCCACGTCCTTCCTCACCCCATGACCTTCATCACCCCATGACCTTCATCACCCCATATCCTTCATCATCCCATAACCTTCATCACCCCATATGCTTCATCATCCCATAACCTTCATCACCCCAGTCCTTCATCACCCCATGACCTTCATCACCCCATGCTCTTCATCTCCTCATCACCCCATATCCTTCATCACCCCATATCCTTTGTCACCCACCCCAATTTCCCCTCTGTTTTATTCAGCCAGATCATGCCCAACATCCCCCTGCCTCCAACTTCCGAGCGTTCCTTGCGAGGACGGGAAGAAGGATTTTCTTCTTTAAACAAAGCCGAGCCTGCTGCTCTGCCCAGGCCAGGAGCTCCTCGATTTTCACTTCAAACCCTTCCAGAACCAATCCCGTGCTGCTGCTGCCGCGTTCCCAGATCTGGCTAGAGGCCCCGTGTCCTGCCCGGATCCTTTAATGAGCATCCCCTCCTCAGGCCTGGCGGGTTCCTGGCAGGCTCAGCCCTCGCTGCTGCTGTTCCAGTGAATAACAAGGAGCTGCCTGCGAGCTCAGGGAGCAGCAGTTGGGCTTTGCTTTCCCAGCCTGGCTTAGGGCTCGTGGTGTGTAATTGTCTCCTTTGAAAGCTGCGTGTGCTCAGCTATCGACTGTTTATCGCTCACATAAGCTGAGTTACTTTGTCCTCCTCGCCGAGGTTTTTGTTGTTTTTCTGATTTTCTGTCCGGAGTGGGAAAGGCTCCTGTTCGTCGCAGAGTCACCCTGAAATTCTCTTGTTTTTTGATTTGTGTAAGGGGGAGCATTCTGGTTATCTCTGAGGATAAAAACCTCCGATGGTGGGGAAAAGAAAACCCCACTCTGACCAAGGGAGCTGCACATTTTCATTTCATACATGGAATACTCCAATCCCTTCAAACCCAAAAAGAAAGGAAAAAAACAATGAAGATAATTTAATAAAACCCCTCAGAGTGGGCTTTATGAGGAGGAGACCTCTCTGTAATAAACTGGGGGTTTATTTTGCAGGTTTAGGTGTCTGAAGGCAGCAGGCTGGCCCAGCCGTGAGCTCAGGAAGGGAGCAGGACACGCTTTGGGCTCTCTCAGGGTTTCCTGCCGTGCTGGAGTCACTGCAGGCTCCATTTCCCCCTGTCACATCCCATTTATGAACGGGGGCTGCAGCGCCATGACAGCAGCCACCGAGCGGGGAAGGCCTTGGAAAATAAATAGAGATGGAGGAAGTCAGAGATCATTAGAGCTGACACCAGCTCACATGTTCATTAATTATGAATCCCCTTCAAGAGGCTCGTTAGGCTGCTGGCGAGTGCCTGATCCGGCTGAGGAGCTCAAATCCTGTGGGATGGGAGCAGAGGAGCTCAGCAGGGAGGATCAGCCCAGGCTGCTCCACTCGGGGCTGCTCTCCAGCCCAGGGCTCACCTTTGCTCAAGGCTGCAATCCTCACCAAGGGGGTTTCTCTACAAACCGACCCCGAGGTGTTCTCCTGGTGGCACAGGGACTCTCTGTGTGCAGGGAGCTGTTTGTCCCTGGGGCTGTGTCCCCACAGTCACACTGGGACTGCCCCAGTGGATCCCAGCAGCTCCCAGTGCAGCCACCGCGCAGAAATNAGCAGAGGAGCTCAGCAGGGAGGATCAGCCCAGGGAGGATCAGCCCAGGCTGCTTCACTCGGGGCTGCTCTCCAGCCCAGGGCTCACCTTTGCTCAAGGCTGCAATCCTCTCCAAGTGTATTTCTCTGCAAACCGACCCCGAGGTGTTCTCCTGGTGGCACAGGGACTCTCTGTGTGCAGGGAGCTGTTTGTCCCTGGGGCTGTGTCCCCACAGTCACACTGGGACTGCCCCAGTGGATCCCAGCAGCTCCCAGTGCAGCCACCGCGCAGAAATGAGTGTTTGGGTTGTTATTACAGAAATTACTGCACAGAAATGGGTGTTTTGGGTTGTTATTGCAGAAATTACTGCACCTCATTTCGCTCCCGAGGTCAACACCTGGCCCTGCATTTCTCTGCAGGCTCATCCTTTATTAATGCAGGGGAACAGCAGCTTGGAGCAGCGTGGAGATGATCCCTGCAAACTGCAAAGGGTGGGATTTCCACAAACACGGGATCATTGGGGCTGAGGAATCATTTCTGTGCAGAATTGCACAAATTTCCTTAGAGGGCACAGACGGACCCCTGGTGGGGCCCTGCCTGCTGCTCCCCAGCCCAAAGGGCTCAGACAGAGCTTGGCTGGGCCCAGCCTGGGCTGATCCGGAGCAGCTGGGGGTGAGAAGCTTTAGCGGGTTTGGAAGGACTGGATGGAGGTGTTACCTGCTCACACACTGAGACGTGATTAAAGGCAGCTAATTAACCTGACAAATGCCCGCATTGACATTTTACCTTAAGCTTATTTTGATTTAACTTAAGAGAAGCCAAATGAAGCCATCAGTTTAAGCCAAATGTGGGCACCAGAGGTTTGCCAGCTGCACCGGGAGCACCTGAGGTGAAGCAGCAGAGGGAGAGGAGTTCCTGTGGCTGTTCCTGGATGTGGTTTCTTCCTGAACCAAAGAAAACACGAGAGCAGGGTGTGAGGAGCTGCTGCCTGGCTTGGTCGGGGCTTTTCTGAACCCATTCCTGCTTTTCTCAATCCTGCCAGGACAGCTCAGGGGAATCCTTGAGCTGGAACCACACGGATTCCCACCCTGAGCTGGAACCACACGGATTCCCACCCTGAGCTGGAACCACACGGATTCCCACCCTGAGCTGGAACCACACGGATTCCCACCCTGAGCTGGAACCACACGGATTCCCACCCTGAGCTGGAACCACACGGATTCCCACCCTGAGCTGGAACCACACGGATTCCCACCCTGAGCTGGAACCACACGGATTCCCACCCTGAGCTGGAACCACACGGATTCCCACCCTGAGCTGGANTTACACATCAGGAACGGTGCGACCATCCGTAGTTTACACGTTGTACCTTCCAGCCTAGGAGCTGGAAACTTGGCAGTCATCCCACCTTGATCTGGCTCGGACTCCTTTGAGCTAAAGTCCCCCTTTTCTCCCCCTTGGGGTTTTTGGGGTGTTCAGTCTCTGTCCATCTCGATGATCGTGAGACAGTCAAGGGAGTTACGTACGGTCTCTTACACCTCTGCTAGGAGCTTTGGGGCAGCTCTGAGGCACGAAAAGAGAAGCAAAAAAAAAAAAAAAAAAAAACCCAGATAGTGTCATTGGTAATTCCTGCAGTCCTTTAATGATCTCAACAAGGAGCTGCAGTGTCTGAACGGGGAGGGCTCAGGGCACTAAATGAACACGGATTTAGTTTAATATATTCTCAACAATGTATGGCATGTTTGTAAGTGTTACAAATCAAACCCAAATGGAAAATATTCCGCTGTTCAAACATCCTCACAAGTAATTGCATTTTCACTGTAATAACATTATCAGAGCATCTTTCGAGCTCCAATTAATGCAAACCTAATTCTCCTTTAATACCAGTACCAGGAGGATTTGAACTTAAGAACACACAGATTTATCTTGGAACTCCAGGATGATTTTCAAATGCCTTTTGTACAACTTTTACACCGCTTGGAGCTCATGGAGTGGAGCTGTGCTGATGGAGAGATCTGCAGCAGCCTGAAGACCTGGATTTGGTGGTTATTTGCACTGCAGAATGTTATTTTTCTGTTATTTTTCTGTTACTTTTCTGTTATTTTTCTGTTATTTTTTTCTGTTATTTTTTCTGCTATTTTTTTCTGTTATTTTTGTGCAGAATGGAACCTGCAGAGACCACTCTGAGGATGCCAAATAACGAAAGACAGGTTCTGAGAATTAACCAAGATTCCCTCACTTCTGTTCTTAGCCATTTCTGTTATATCAAATAAATACACAGAATTATTGGCACTTTTGTTTAACTGCATCTTGCCTCAGAATGGGCAGCACTAACTTTTAATTTACTTTTGATTGCAGTTAATGGTAGAATGTATTATTGCACTTAATGAAAGAATGTTGTTTGTATTTTTTTTTACAGTGGAATTTTTTTTTTTTTCTGAGCTATTTTAATCTACAGTTCCTGAGCCTATAAAATGTAAATGCACAGAGCAGGCAGCACAGCACTTTTCAGTCATGTCTGAAGTTACGTTAACATCACAGAAGTTTGATTTTTTTTTTTTATGGGTGCCCATGAAATGAAAACAGGTATAAAATTTGTGTCTGGTTTAAAAATTTATAAGTGAAGTTCCACGCGACTTTAAGTGGGTCGTTTGTGATGCCGTAAAGCTCACATCTGATACCAGATCTGTATCAGGTAAGAGGATTTTCCCCCTTCAGAGATGAGAGAACAGAGATCTCTCCTTCCACCCTGTGGATTGGAGCCCAAGGTCACCCAGAGTCACACCATTTTCATATTTAGAGCCTGAGCTCATTAATTCCAGCCCGAAACAAGCACAGGGGAATCGAGACCAACAGGAAAATCGCAGCTCTGCGTTTTGATGTTGTCCTTGACGTTCACGTTTGAGATTCTGGGGGAAATCAGAAGGCTCCTGCTTGTAAAAAACCCAAACAGAGAGATTTGGAGCTGGGGGCCATTTGAGGGTCTCAAATATGGAGTTGATGTCTCTAAAGCCATTTCCAAGTGCGGTGGGGACTGAGGAGGGTTTTAAATGACCCCTGAACATCAGAGATGCTGAAAGGAGCACCCAGAGCACTCCTTCCTGACCACTGCCTCAGCATCTAAACCCCAGAAAAAAGGGGCAGCAAAAAAAGCTGAGACCCAAAGTTGGTAAAAGCAAATTAATCTCATGAAAATCCTTCATTTGCTGCTTTGGGGAGATCTGCAAAAGCCTGGAATGGGATTAGGGAAGGGCATGGGGATGAGCAGAGCGGAGAGGATCAGCAAGGGCGGCTGCAGATGGCATCGCTCCCTCCTGGGGCAGGATCCCCATCCTGAACGGGGTGTGCACGCAGCTCGGGGCCAGGAATGAGCACTCAGAGGGGTGAAGTGCAGGAAATTGAGCTGAAGGCACAGAGGGGATCCTTGGAAGGTTTTGAGAGCTCCTGGGGCAGAGCAGAACCCTCTGGGACAGGGAGTGTTCCCTCCTGTTCTTCTGGGGACTCCACCGGGGTAACACAGACCAAAAAAAAACCTCTGTCATTGCAACTTCCAACCCAAAATGAGACATTTCCAGAGAGGAGGGGTCTGTGATGGGTTCAGTGATCACAAAGCAAAATCGCTGCTGGACAGGGAGGGGCATCAGCTGAGCTGTGAAAAAGATTTTCTTTCTGCCCTGGAAACCCTAACGCTAACACTAAACCTAAACCTAGCACTAAAACCTAACCCTAACCTTAACCCAACCCTAAACCTAACACTAAAACCTAACCCTAACCTTAACCCAACCCTAACCCAAACCCTAACCCTAACACTAAAACCTAACCCTAACCCAACCCAACCCTAAACCTAACACTAAAACCTAACCCTAACCTAAACCCAACCCAACCCTAACACTGAAACCTAACCCTAACTCTAACCCTGTGCAACCCTAACCCTAAACCCAATCCTAACCCTAACCCACAATATTTTCCTCCTCTGTCAGGAAAGAAACATATCCAGAGCTTCTAAAGGGCAAAACTAAAGAAAACTCTGGGGAGATGCTGAAGAGCCTGACTTGAGTCGCTTTTTCAACGTGAGTTCCTGCAGTAAATTGTGAAAACAAAACCCTCAAAACAAGTTTGGAGACGGCTCCTGGCAGACCTTTAGCGTTCCGTGCCCAAATGTCAGATCAATATTTGCGGCTCCGTCCCCACAAAGGGAAGGTTCATTCCCTCTCCCCCTCCTCATCCACCAGGAGATTCTCAAGCACAGCTCACAACCAAATGTTATTTACGTTCCACGCTCCGTTCGGTAACTGCTAATTAAGGCTTTTGTAGCATGACTCCGAACTAATTAGGGTTAATTAAGCCTGCTTGTGTATTAGCACTTGTCCTGATAATCAGCAATGTTGAATATTTTTGTGATTAGCCAGCCTGAATTCGGGTTCTTTTTGTGGCTCCTGTGGCCTTTTGTGATTTCTCTGACTGTAAACACGACATCCCTGTTTTGCTGCCTTATTTCTTGTGGAAAAAAGGAGAATTCCTGGTGCCTGTAGTGACCAGAATGAGCTGAAACTGTGAGCCAGAGCTCTGCAGTGCTGGATCCATGGTCCGGAGGGGATTTTCCACCTTTAATGGTGCTGTCCAATCCGGGCTCTGTCCATCCCAGCTCTGTCCATCCCACTCTGTCCATCCCACACTCTGTCCATCCCAGTTCTGTCCATCCCAGTTCTGTCCATCCCACACTTTGTCCATCCCACACTCTGTCCATCCTATTCTGTCCATCCCCAGTTCTGTTCATCCCACTCTGTCCATCTCACACTGTCCATCCCCAGCTCTGTCCATCCCACACGCTGTCCATCCCACTCTGTCCATCCCACACTCTGTCCATCCCACTCTGTCCATCCCACACTCCATCCATCCCCAGTTCTGTCCATCCCACACTTTGTCCATCCCACTCTGTCCATCCCACTCTGTCCATCCCACTCTGTCCATCTCACACTGTCCATCCCCAGCTCTGTCCATCCCACTCTGTCCATCCCATTCTGTCCATCCCACACTGTCCTTCCCACTCTGTCCATCTCACTCTGTCCATCCCACCTCAGGACTCAGGCTCAGGGCAGAACTCATGGAACATACGGCAGGAGCCCATTAAGCAGCACGTGGTACATGAATATTCATTTTCGTGCCTTTGTTATTTACATAAATTTAGCGCAAGGCAAGGCTTTTTACTGTCGCTTTAGCTTTTTTTATTTTTTTGATAGAAATGTTGATCCAGCTGCACACATTTCCTTGGATTAGAGCAATACCTTTTATTTTCCTCTGCTTTTTTTTTTGGAATGAAAATAATTTTTTTCTTTTTAACTGTGCAGTCTGGAAGGGTGTCGTTAGCTAAAAGGATTGCAGATGGATCAGAATTCCTGGGACCTGGGGGAATGGCAGATCCCGACATTCAGAAAGAGGGAACGGTTGAAGAGGAGCCAATCACGTGATTGCAGCACTGAATTTGGAGCCAGATCAATTAGAAGGCATTGTTAATAAAAACTGATGAACCGACAGCAGAGCATCCTGGTGACGGATGAAGTGCAGGGAGATGAACTGAGGGGGAAACGCTGAATCCATTTTTACACCTGGGGATGCTCTGGGTGAGCCAAACCATGGGTGGGGTAAATAAATGACAGAGATGGGTCAGGGCTGAGCCTCGAACCCCTCAGAGCCACCCCCAAACCCCTGCCCGCTCCCCAAATCGTGTCCTGGAGCTCTGGGGCACCCAAAGGACACAGCAGCAGAATCATCACCCGGGCTGGATGGAAACGATCCCGTGATTGCTTTCAAAATCCTGTGATTGCTTTCAAAATCCTGTGATTGCTTTCAAAATCCCATGATTGCTTTCAAAATCCCATGATTGCTTTCAAAATCCCATGATTGCTTTCAAAATCCCGTGATTGCTTTCAAAATCCCATGATTGCCTTCAAAATCCCATGATTGCCTTCAAAATCCCATGATTGCCTTCAAAATCCCGTGATTGCTTTCAAAATTGTATGATTGCTTTCAAAATCCCGTGATTGCTTTCAAAATCCCGTGATTGCTTTCAAAAACCCCCTGATTGCCTCCACTGCCATTCTGGACACACTTCGTAAACATTTTCATTTACAGTCCATGTGTCTCTACAAGGAATTTTGAAGGAAACGGGGCGCGCACAACTGAATGTGGTGCAGGTGGCTTTGTCTCCTCGTCCTGGTGCTGCTGCTTTGAAGGGAATTTTCTCATTAAGTACCGGAAAAGCTATCGGAAGAAACATCTGCCTTGAAATGAGCAATTCTGAGCAGTCCTGCAAGGTGTTCCTGGTTTAATTGTTGTGGGGCCGTCAGTCGTTAGGAAGTGCAGCCACAGAGGAACAATCGATACGAACGAAGAACAGCCCAGCTCCTCTCAGAACCTCTGCTCCTCAAACAAGAGAAAAACCACGAGCAGCAGGTGCCTGAGCCCCAAAATCCTGTTCATCCGCTCGTTTCACAGCCCTGGGCTGGTTTTCATCCATTTCCATCTGCCTGTTTGATCATAAACGTTCCTGGGCTAAACTTCTCTCCACAGTTAGGCTTTGCTGGTTTGTAACTATGACTGGTTTTAATCCAGAAAAAATGAAAATGTGTCCTGAGGAGCTGTTAGAGAGGTGAAAGCCTTCTCAGGGAGCAGGACCTCAAAAAAAGCTGATTTATGGGGTGGTGAACGGGGACAAAGAGGGAGCAGCCATCCCCCCTTCATCTGCACCCTTCATTTAAACACTGAAGGTATTGAGATGAACTACTCTGGGTTTGTCCTAAAATACACTTCCCATCCTACCCCAACGGGAGTGAAATAAAATCATTATCAGTTATCACACAGAGATTTAAATTAAGTTGGTTTTTTTTTTTTTTTTCCTTCGTGAAACTGAACTTCTGAAACAAAATCTCAGAGAAGAGGAATTAATTGCTGGATCTGCATTGAATCACCAAGAGACTCGGTTTTATTTCAGAAAGTGCTTCATCAGGAGGAATTCACGTGGAGGAGAACCGGGCATGTCCCACTTATTGAACACAAGCATGGCCGGGATGTTTAATTATCTTTTGATTAATTAATTTAACATTAAGGCAGTCGAGGGCTGCGGCGTGCTCAGCACTCACGGTTCGGTTCCAGCTCTGCTGAGTTAAAGGCACCTTGTGGCTCTCACCTGCAGCTGCTGTAAATGAATTATTTCTTTTTCTGAGCTCCTTCATTACCCCGAGGAGATGCACAAAACACACCCGAGCTCGGGTGATTTGCAGCATCTGCGCTGATTTAGCGCCGCGTACTCCGTGTTTGCAGGGATAAAACATGGGGGGAGCAGGTGAAACAAGTGTAAGGCGTGAGATGAATTACCTGGAAACCTCTCCGTGCACTCGGGATGAGGAGGAAGAACGTTTTCGTTGGGTTATTGTGAATATCTGACGTCAATTTGATATCAATGAGGGAGGAGAGCACGGACACAGCGGGCACTGGGTGACACCACCACCGTGGCACTGTCCCCTGGTGCCTCCTGGATCTCTGCAGGTTCCTCCAGGGGCAGCCTCTGATCTCCCAAAAACTTCCTCAGAGTTGGAAGAGGAAATATTGAACGTGGCCAGAGAGATGGATTGCTCCAGGAGTGGTAATCTGCAGATCCTAATTAGTCAATCAAGTCAAATTGCGCTTTCAAACGCGACACGATTGCGTTAGAGTGGGAACACAAAGGGGATCCTGGATCTGTTACTGGTGGGTCGGGAGAAACTCGTGGATTTCTTTGGGAAATTCGTGGATTTCTTTGGGAAACTCAAGGGTTCCTTTGAGAAACTCGAGGGTTTTTCTTGGGAAACATGAGGATTTCTTTGGGAAACTTGAAGGTTTCTTTGGGAAACATGAGGATTTCTTTGAGAAACTCACGAGTTTTTTTGGGAAACTTGAAGGTTTCTTTGGGAAACTCAAGGGTTTCTTTGGGAAATTCAAGGGTTTACTTTGGGAAACTCGAGGATTCCTTTGGGAAACATGAGGATTTCTTTGGGAAAAATGAGGATTTCTTTGAGAAACTCAGGGGTTTTTTTTGGGAAACCCGGGGATTTCTTTGGAAAACTTGAGGGTTCCTTTGGGAAATTTGAGGATTTCGTTGGGAAACTCAAGGGTTTCCTTGGGAAAAATGAGGATTTCTTTGAGAAACTCGAGGGTTTCTTTGGGAAACTTGAAGGTTTTTTTCGGGAAACACGAGGATTTCTTTGGGAAACTCAAGGGTTCCTTTGGGAAACTCGAGGTGGGAGCTCTCAGACAATCCCGGCTGCTTTAGTGAGCAGAAGTTGGGGATTTTGAACCACTTTTCCTTCCATCCTGGGGTTCTTTGAGCTGTGCAGTCACACTGGGAGCTCCGGCTGTCCCTGGTGTGAATAATCACCAAATGATCTCGGTGTTAATTAATGTTCTGATCAGATGCCAGGAGCCCTGGAAGCACGAACAGAAATCCAGAGGGTTTTCCTTCAGGTTTGCCCCGACACAGGGATTTCTGCTGAGCTCTTTGTGGACTCTCAGAGGGCAGAGACAATGGAGGCTTTTCTGTCACTGTCTCTTTACAAACATCGATGCACAGGGTCTGTAATTAAATGTGCATCCTTTGGAGGTTGGAGAAATGGATTTACTGGTGTGGGAGGCACAGATATTAGAGAGAGAAACCACTCCATAAATCACCTTCTTCTGCGGAAGTGGAGCTTGGCTTCCCGTCTAAATATGGCAGCCCGGTAATAAAACTTAATTTATAAATTATAGATGAGTTTGGGGTTTTGTTTGCCGATTTTGTTGTTGTTATTTTGTTTTGTTGAGTTTCTCCTCCCTCCCAACCCCTCTCCATTCCTGCCCAGGTGAATGCTGAGGTATTTAAAACATTCCCGGCGCAGGTTTGGCACTCGGAAGAATTAATCAAGCTGTCAGGCTGCGACCAGAGGCTGCAGGGAATGCACAGTGGTGTGTCATGGTTACTTAGCAACTCCAGCTGAAGAGGTTCAGGTAGCAAACGCTGTCATTTTCCATGTGTGAGATCCCTCTCCCCCCTTCCTCTGCATGCAGAGGGGTTTTTTTTCCCCCAACAGATAAAGTCTTTTGTACGTTTTAATGATCTTTCAAATTGAGTTTTCGAAAGAGCCGACTATTTCTGCGGGGCAACTGGAATTAAATGATGAATTTGGAGGGTTTGAGTGTGGCTCACAACAAGAGCAGGAGATTTGAACCCAGGATGGATAAAATCATCCCTCGGTCAGGTGGTGAGCTGCTTAATCGTGCTGTCCTCTTTCTCCTCACAAGCTGGCTTTGGTAGACCTGGGTTTTGCAAAGCACTGCCCTGCTGGTCCTGGGAGGGAGAATTGGTTTGCACTTGTGTCCCGGGTGTTTTGTGCTTTGTAAGGACACGGAGTTTGTTGGCAGCAGGAACTCGGTGCCTCCTGGCGCCGCCTCCTCCTGGAAGATTCGCCTCTGGCAGAGGTTAAAAATAATAGCAGCCCTGAAAATTTTATGAAAGCTTCGGGGTAAGTGTTACCTTAACAGCAGCAGCTGGAGCACCAACAAGCCTTAAACCCTGCAGTTTATGAAATGATAATGAGGACAGGGCCAGGAGCGCTGCCCTGAACAAGGAGGGCACCTGTGGGAATCAGCAGGGTTTGGGCTGAGTGGGGCAAAGGAGCAGCTCCTGCTGCTGAGTTCAGCCCTTCAGCTCCCAAATGTTCTCTGGTCCAGGCCTTGGGAGCCGCAGGGAACTGGGATTGTCCTCTCCTGCTCCTGTTGGGGTCGGGGCTGTGTCCCTTGGTGTCCCTGTCACTGCTCTGAGCCAGCACTGCCCGACCCTTCGGTCCTTTCTGCCTTTGGCCACATTGCAGAGAAAGGAGAGTCTGGGACAGGGACAGGGACAGCGACAGGGACAGGGACAGGGCCTGAGTGGCTTTAATCTGCATCTCCCAGCTGAGCTGGGAATTATCCAGGAGCCCTGAGCTCCCGCTGGCCATTCCCTGCGGATGGGGAGTGATGGCCATTCCCTGTGGGATGGGGACAGACGGCTCTGAACGTTGCCTTTCCAAACCAGAACACCACAAAATCCTTCCAAGGGTCCTGCAGGAAGCTCCTGACCTCTCGAGGAGCTCCCAGGGATGGAGAGGAGTGGAGAGGAGTGGTCCCAACCCCAATCAGCCATGGAGAAGCTCAGAAAGTTCAGCAGAAAGTTCCAGGCGATGAGGGAGGAGGAAACGGAGCCCCTTAAGGACAGGGGCTCTGATTTGAGTTGCCAGAAAGAGCAGGAATAAATAGTGCAATCAATGCCTGCTATAAATACACATTAATTTGACTGCAGCTCCCCGTCTCTTCCTTTGTCTTGAAAAAAGAGACAGGAGCGAAGAAAAAGCAGGATTTAAAACAATAACTGTGAAATGCTGGAGATGTCAGCCCTCAAGAGGGTGCAGGGTCTGGGTGAGAGGGGCTGATTTGATTGCCAGGGCTCTCAGTCCCTCCAATCCTCGGTGAATTGGTTTTGGACATGCAGGGGCCTCAGGGGAACGGGGACGAGGAGGGGCTGAGCTCAGGAACTCTGAGGTGTGCAGAGGAAATTGCTGTAAATTGGAGGAGGTTTCAGGGGGAAATGGGAGATGTGGGCAGCTTTCACGTTGGGGTGGTGATTTGAACTCGGGTGTGAACGACAGCCCCAATCCCTGCTGCAGATAAATAACAAGGCAGTCCCTAAATATGGCTCTGCTTTATTTATTGTTTGCAGGATTTTTTCCTATCCCGGCGTTACATCTTGTGCTGCCATCGATTTTCACGGGCTGTGTAATTTAACTGTGCATTGATTCATTGGCTTTGCAGAGCTCTACATCTGTTTCTGTAATCACCTGGCTTTGGGTGGGAGGCACACGAGGAATAACTCCGGAATCCGGGGCTGCTTTGTTCACCAGTTGCTCCTCCATCCTCATCCTCTCTGATTTATACATCTGTTGAGTTTTTTTAGTCACTAATGATGATTTCTGCTTTATTGCACCCTGGGCAGCCAGGAATGACATCCCAGCTCGGGGTTCCCTTGGATACCCTGACGCCCGTGTGACGGATGATTAATGTGTTTTACAAAAGACTGACTTCAATGAAAATTGAAAAATATGCTTTTAACATTAGCGATGTGCTGGAAATGTTTTCTTCAGCACAGGGAACATCAGGGCTGCATTGTTTTATTACTCATACTGCACTTCCACCATGATTTGCCCGTCCAGGAATGTAAATAATGCATCAGGATCTCACTGGGATGATCTCATGGAAACGATTACGCGGTGCCATCGTTTTAGGTGGCATCAGCTAAATGCCAGCTTAGCATCACCTTCAGGAAATCTGGGGGCCTCTCGAAAGTTTGGGAAAAAATTGTGATGCAAAGGTCGTCAGTTGTCGGCTGTCACGAAGAGGGAATTTACTCCTGTGGTGTAATTAAGTGGTGTGAGGTGTAAGAACAAATTACATTCTACTGTGGGTTTATCTTTTTTCAATTATTTGTTGGGTGGGTGTTATTTAAAAAAAAAATAAAATAAATTATTGCTTGTACTCAGTTTACAGAAGGGACTTGTGGAATGTTTGTGTCCTCTGAGGAGCTGCTGACAAGAGAAGGGGAGGAAAATAATAATTGATTAAGATTTTCCCATTAAAATGGTTTGGAGGGGTTATTGTCAGTGGGATTTTTATTGGGGATTTTTCCCAAACTGCCTCTCTGGTGGAGAATTGGGGTGAACCCATTGGGGTGTTGGTCACTCCTGCAGGGTCAGGGCTCTGCTGCTCCTGGCACTGCCCACTCCTGCTTTTGTTCCACCTGAGGGGAGGCGATTTCTGCAGAGCTGAGACTGAGAATCAGTTCACTGCCAGAAATCCCTTCTCAGGAGCTCTCTAAACCCGCAGATGATGCTGTGCATAGAATTCTTCACTAAATCAAAGTGTGGGATCAAGTGTGAGGTTCACAGAGAGGTTTAGATTCAAAGATTGCGGCTCCAAGGGCGGTGTTGCTGATGTAGATGAGCATCCACCTTGGAGTATTAAGCTCCGAGTTTCCACAGAATTTGCTTTTTATAAAAAAAAAAACAAAACCAGAACTGAAATAGAGATGGAAGAGGGATAATCCTGACACTGCCTGTGATCTCAGCTTCCTCTGTGACCTTTTTGCATGGCATTAGCTGATTCTCAGTCTCTTTGTACTTCCCTCGCCAAACTTCCTGGTGGAACATGAAAGCAGGGAGTGATTGTGGCAATAATTGATTGTGGCAATAATTGATTGTGGCAATAATTGATTGTGGCAATAATTGTGTCACTGTGAGCAGTTTGGCAATGGGCAGAGAGCAGTGGGGACGGTCTGAGCCCTCCCCGGGGGCACTCGGGGTGTGATCGGGGCTGAGTGGGGCTCTGCAGCCCCGGCTGGGATGGGATGGAATGGGATCCATGGGATGGGATGGAATGGGATCCATGGGATGGGATGGGATCCATGGGATGGGATGGACGGGATGGGATGGGATGGGATGGGATGGGATGGGATGGGATGGGAGGAACAAAGGTTTAATTAGCGGGGTTGGGAAGGCGTCAGCACTGTGTGAGTTCAGCGATGTTCGCCTCTGCTGCTGTCCCCTGCGAGGGGAGCGCGGGCAGGAGGAGGAGGAGGAGGAGAAGGGCCAGGATGAGATGAAGAGTGAGTGCTGAGCTGATGTTTTCGGGCTGCCGGGACAGGGCCGGGTTTGTCCCCTGTGCCAGGCTGTCCCCATCCTGTTCCACGCTGTCCCCAGGCTGTCCCCACGCAGGACACTGAGGGTGAGCTGCTGGCCTGGCAGTGGCCCCACACCCCTGTCCAGTGCCACTAATTTAATTTAATAACTCTCCTGCAGTGGCTACCACTAACAACGACGTTGCAAAGTGATTTTGTGCGCTTCTTAATTAAGACCTGCTTGCAGGAGAAATCCTAATCCATTAGAGGTCGATTTATGTCTTGAAGCAAGGTCAATTTTTCTTTTCTTTCCTTAAATCCGTAGAAAGGTGGAAGTTTCTCAGTGCGAGGATGGTGGAGAGCTTGGTTTTGCTTTTTTATCAGTTTAGAGTTGTGATCTCTGATCGCTGCTGCTCGGGGAATGCACAGAACATGTCCTGGGCTTTGTAGGGTTTGTTTCTGCTCCACTGCTCTCCCTCGCTCTTGAATAACGAGAACGGGAAAGGGAAGTGTCTGATTTACCACTTTTGTACCTGTTTGAACCCAGAGTCTCTTTCATACATACATTTACACATGTAAATGGATATAGAATATATATGGAAAGATCCTGCAGCCCTTTTCACTCGTGATCCCAATGAAGTCATCAGCTGGAGATAAGGAGAAATCTCACAGGGTTTGATAAAGAAACTGCAAACGCTGAATTTGGAGAAATAACCTCACCCAACAGTGGGTTGTGCCTTTAATTGTTAAACCGGGCTGGGTGAAGGCAGCAGAGTGTTTTGTTTCCCCGCTGTGTTTTGCAGGAGGATGTTGTTGGAATTCCTCAGCAGCTCCGGCTGCCCCTTGGAGATGTCCAGTCATGTCTGATGTGCTCGAGCAGAGCTCGCTGCTAAACCAACCTTGATAATCTCAGCCCCCCGAGGCCGCCGCTCTGCCGGGGAGCTGCGATTAATTCCCTGTCAGCCTCGGCCTCCACAAACCCTGCCAAGGCAAAAATCACAAACACCGCAGCTCCCCGAGAGCGGGGCTCAGGAGCAAAAAATACCTGTAAAGATGGAGGCTTGATAGGCTGAGGAAAATTCTGGGTGTGTTGCTAAACCCAGCCTTAATTTAGCAGAGCCCACTTAGGATAATTGGAGCTGATTGGCCAATTTCTCACTGCGAGTTTTCTTCACGTTTTAACTACAGAAAGTTGGGATTTCTGTCGTTCCAGCATCTCGTTTGAGGGGGCTTTTGCACGAGTGTGGGGCTGTGGGCAGGAATCGAGCAGAGAGGAAGAAAATCACTCAGAGAGGAAGAAAATCACTCAGAGAGGAAGAAAATCAGCTGGGGGAACTGGGGAGAGCCCTGGGGAGAGCTGCCGATCTCTGCCCGTTCTGCTCCATCCTCCCGCTCTCTGCTGCTCACAGAACCATCTCAATTCTCGGCGGAGGCTCCTTCTTTGTCTGCCTTTGCTCTCCAAAGTTCAAGTTCCTCTCCTGGAAGTTGCATTTAACCTTTGAGGAGCAAGCTGAAGTCTCTGCCGGCGACCTTGAAGGATGGGGGCAGAGAGGGGAGGAAATATCGCCGCGTGTCGCCAGGGACACCTTCAGAAGTGCCTAACAAGGAATTTAATTTGAAACGGCGGAAAAGGACACTTCAGTGAAGTGACGGGGGCTGGAGAGGGGCAGAGGAACATCCAGGGGTGGCAGCCACGGTCCCTTTTGTCACACGGCGACGAAGAAAAGAGCGGTGAGGGATGGGGAGCACAGAACCCGCTCCCCGCGACTTCTCACAAAGATGGAAAGGTCATCCCTGCTCAGATTTCTGGTGATAATGCTGAGAGGAAATGTCATTTCTGCCTTTTTTTTTTTCATCCTTCCTTTCTTTCCCTGCTGATGGTTGGGTTCTGGGGCGCACTGACGGGGTGGTTTGTCCGTCCCGGGGCGGGGAAGGAGCCCGGTCCTGCTGAGGCTTTGGAGCTCTCTCAGTGGGGTGAATCCTGATGATCCTGAATGTGACAGCAGCTTTCCAGCAGAACCCACCCATCCGGGCTGCATTTCTGGCTCCGGGTGCTCAGGAATCAGGAGGTGCTGTCCTGATCCCCCAGGCGGGAGCTGAGGCTGAATTTCACGGGAAATGCAGCAGAGGAGCTCTTTAGGGTCAGCAATTGAGCTGTCCCACTGCGCAGCCTCTGTGGGAGCCGTGGCCCCTTCCCTGTCCCCCTCAGGAGCTGCAATTCCCTCCCCAAAATCCCAAATCCAAAATCCAAAATCCAAAATCCCAAATCCAATATCCCTCTCTCCTGTGCCGCCCCGGCCGGGCTGAGCCCAGGAGATGCTCCGGGTTTGGTCAGACCCTTTGGCCCCCATCTGCTCCCGTGTGTCCATCCCCCGAGGGCTGCAGGGACAATTCCAGTTTTTGGGATGGGGTCAATTCCAGTTTTTGGAATGGGATCAATTCCAGTTTTTGGAATGGGGTCAATTCCAGTTTTTGGGATGGGGTCAATTCCAGTTTTTCGGATGGGATCAATTCCAGTTTTTGGAATGGGATCAATTCCAGTTTTTGGGATGGGGTCAATTCCAGTTTTTGGGATGGGGACAATTCCAGTTTTTGGGATGGGATCAATTCCAGTTTTTGGGATGGGGTCAATTCCAGTTTTTGGAATGGGATCAATTCCAGTTTTTGGAATGGGGTCAATTCCAGTTTTTGGGATGGGGTCAATTCCAGTTTTTGGAATGGGATCAATTCCAGTTTTTGGGATGGGGACAATTCCAGTTTTTGGGATGGGGTCAATTCCAGTTTTTGGGATGGGGTCAATTCCAGTTTTTGGGATGGGGACAATTCCAGTTTTTGGAATGGGGTCAATTCCAGTTTTTGGAAGGGGGTCAATTCCAGTTTTTGGGATGGGGACAATTCCAGTTTTTGGGATGCCAGGATCAGCTCTGGCAGCCCTGGCACCCCCTGGCACAGACCCGGGTCTGGGGGATCTGCAGCCTCGGGAGTTACCTGGCTCTGCCACCAGCTCCTCACCTCTCAGCAGAGCTGTAATTGAGTTAGGGAGGTTACCATGGCAACCCCCGCAATTAATTAAACTGCTTGGGCATGGGAAGTTTATAGATGCAGAAAACATTTTCATATATAAATAGTGCAATCTGTTTGTGCTCCCAGGATTCGCCCCTTCCCTGTTTCTCTTCTACTCTCAGCTGAGAAATTGGGTTGGTTTTATTATTTTTTTAGTGTTTTTTTTAAATTATTTATTTCATTTTTTTAATTATTATTTTTAAGTGTTTTTTTCTCCTTTGGGGATTGATCACTCGCTGTGTTTTTGCCCATAAAGGGGTAAATAAAGTCCCTGCAGCAGCTCGTGTCCGGTTCTGAATGCAGAGAGAGCAGCACGGGCTGCCCAGGCCACTGTCCCCGTGTCCCCTGTCACCCTGGGGTGCTGCCCGGGCACGGCGTGTCCTCTGCCACCCCTGCACGGGGTTTGTGCCACAAAAAGGGACTCAGTGTCACCTCCTGCCCCTCCCTTCATTCCCCCCCTGGGAAGGTGCAGCTTTCACTCCCCGGCACAATTCCCTTCCTTGCCATTATTTCCGTGTTTTATCCTCGTGTTCTCAAACGCGCTGGGGATTTCTAAATGGTGTGTAAAATGAACAGCTGCCATTGGCAGGATTGGCACATCTGGATCCATTAATTTTTCATTATTTCCCCGTGCTGGAGGTCAGATGTTCACGATGTGGTAACGCAAGAGATTCCACTGGTGGGTTTAATGTCTCTGAAGCAGATAATTCTATTTACAAAAGTATTTAAAACCCCCAAACTGTGAGAGCTAGCTGCTAGAAATGTTTCCTTTTTAAATTATATATAGGATTTTTTTTTAAATCCAGAACTTATCCAAATACCAACCCATTTACGACTTAGCAAAGTTTGGAATTTGGATTATTTTCCCTCTGCTGTTCCATGGATGGCTCTGCTGGGGTTTGCTCTACCATTTGTGTTTTTTACCCCTTTCCTGTTTTAAGCAGGAGGAATCACTTGTTGGCATTTAGAGTTTGGAAGTAGAATAAACAGAGGTTTAGAATATTAAATACACAAGGCCATAGGTAACAGTTTTGTGCTAAACCATTGTCACTTCTGTCTGATGCCACCAGGGAGGGGCCCTGACCCCAGAAATTCAGAGACTCTGGGGCTCTCCTAGGATGGAATTGGGCTGGTTTGGAAAGGAATGATCAGCAAACCTGGCAGCCAGGGCTCTGTTCTTGTGTTCAGAGTTTTGATTTCAGTGATTCCCGAGCCAGCTGAGCCCAGCAGAGTGTCATTTTCCTTTCCTTTCCTTTCCTTTCCTTTCCTTTCCTTTCCTTTCCTTTCCTTTCCTTTCCTTTCCTTTCCTTTCCTTTCCTTTCCTTTCCTTTTCCCTTTCCTTTTCTTTCCCTTTTCTTTTTCTTTTTCTTTCCCTTTTCCCTTCCCTTCCCTTCCCTTCCCTTCCCTCCCCTCCCCAGACCCTCCTTGAGCTCAAAATGAATCAAATGTCATTCAAAGGTCACCCAGCAGCTCAGATCTTCGCTGGGATGGATGCTGAATTTCAATCGCCTTCCTTGATGGGGGAAAAAAAAATAAATTCTTGAGGAATAAAAGCAGAAAGTTGCTGTTAATTTTCCTGGCAGGGGCTGCATCGCCTCGGGCCGGCTCCGTGTCTGTGCCGGGAACAGCAGCAGAGCTCAGCCTCTCTGCAGACTCCACGCTTCCACCTGGAAGGAGAAATTCAAGGACAGGGAAGGGACAAGGACAGAAGGGATCCACTGAGCCTCTGAAGGGAAACATTTTTACCTGAATTTAGGGGCGGGGGGAAGATGCCACCCCCGAAATCCTCGTTGTGTTCACTCCCAGGTGCCACCTCCTTCATCCTCTGAGCTGGCCCAGTCAGCCACGAATTTCAGAGGCTCAAACTGAGATTTGTTCTCCCCCAGCTGCTAATCCAGCACTTGACATTTAATGCCAAGCTTGCTCCTGTGTTGGAAAAATGAATTTATTGCATCTCCTTGGCAGCTTCTCCCCCGTCTCGTCTGCATTCCCGCTGTCCCTCCCCGCGGCAGATGCCAGCCTGGAGCAGGTGACAGTCCCTCCGGGGACACTCGCGGTGAGAAATGTTTCCAAGAGCTGAAATGGTGTTTTCCTGTTCCTGGGCTAAAGCAGCAGCGCTCGCTCTGTGCCCGGGGATTTTCTGTGTCCCTGGCATTCGGAACAGTTACAGAAATCTCTGCTCCCCCAGCCCAGCCCTGGCTGTTCCCGGGGTGATTCTGGGGGGCTCTCGGGGCGGAATTTGGGAGATGGGGCGGTGCAGGGG
>VZRP01003407.1:0-12640 GCA_013397995.1 Malurus elegans | reverse complement strand
TTTTTTTTTTTGTTAAGAGGAAATGCAGGGTAATTGAATTTTTGTAAGCCAGAGCTGGGTGACTTTGGGTAGTTGAGAAGGTGGCAAAAAAACAAATAAAGAGCTTGGCTGCCCTAAAGCTCTTAGGGCAAATCCACAAGTGCAGAGAAATTAAAGGACTTGCTCTAAATATGCAGCAGTGGCTTAAAAAAATCCAATATTCTCATTGGATTCCGTTTGGGGAGCGTCCCGGGGATAAAGGGACGTCGGAATTTTATGGGGAAAAAAAAAAAAAAACAAAAAAAAAAAACAAAAACAAGCCCAAAGGAGCAAAGGGAAGCCGTTTACCTGGAATGCACAAGGGGTGTTATCCATACAATAAACCCTCAGATTGTAATCCAGGGAATTGCAAGACAGGCAGCCAAAAACGGCGACTTTCAGCTGTCGAACGGCGCAGTCTGAGATGGGTTCCCCAATTAGGGCATAAGTTCCAAAGCTGTTTAAGAGAATGTGACAGGCATAAGGATCCAACAGGCAGTAGCAAGAAGTAGTTTCCTCTTCCACAGACATCACTTCCTGCAAAATGAAATTCAGGTTTAAAGAGAATAAAGCCAAGCGAAATCAATAGGGCTCGACAATAGGAGTCACGAAACAAATGCTGTGTTTTTATTCGGGTGCAGAGTGCTGCACACTCGGGGAGGGGAGAAGGGGGTCTGCTTCCCTGAGCAAATATTCCCAATTTAGCCCCGAGTCAGAGGAGGATTTATGGCCGTAGCCTGTGCAGGGCTCTGTGTGTACATACAATAATAATGATGATGCGTAAGCAATTTTAGCTTTTTTGTTTTTTTTTTTGTTTTTTTTTTTTTTCAAGTGCTCTTGACTTTCTGGCTAATTTTTTTCCCCCCAATGTCAAGTTAAAAAATTACCTTGAAGGTTAAAGTCAATAAGCAAACCTTGAACAATGGCTGGGGCTTGACTTCCTTCCAGAATACCCATTACAGCCACGTTTACCTCCACCAACAGCTCCCTGAGCTCGGCTCAGCCGTGTCCCGCCATCTGTCCCTGTGTCCCCTGTCCCCTGTCCCCTGTCCCTGGGCTGGGAATGGTTTGAGGAATGGGCTCAGGGCAGGGCAAGGACAGGCTGCAGCTCTGGGATCATCAGTGGGGTTTGAAGCCACAAAGGTGACCCTGTTCTGCACACCTCGGTGAAACAGCTGAACGCAATTCTGCTGCTTCTTCTCAAAACGCAAAACCCTTTTTTTTTGTTTTTGTGGCAATATTTTCTCGCTGGCACAATCTCCCACCTGCTCTGCCAAAGTTTGACCCCGGTGCCACCCTGGGCACGGGCTGGGGCTGGGCTCACCTCCCACTTGCCGTGGGGCGTCCTCCTCTTGAGGCGGATGCTCCAGTGCTGCGGGTCGGCGTGGGCGCAGTGCGGGATGCTCAGGGCGATCGGGGTGCTGACCCGCAGCTCGGGGGGCCCGCAGCTCACCTCGGGGCCCAGCAGCACCTCGGGGCCCTCGGGCTCCAGGCTGGGGGCGGCAGAGACAAGAATTCAGCAGCGAGAATTCAGCGGAAGGGTTTTGGTTGGAACCCAAAGCACCCCCCTCCTTGCGCTCGTTTCGCGGGGAAGCAGCAGCTGCAGATGAAACGAACCCATTAGACCCCGTCCCGGTGCAGTCAGGGGTTGGTCACTTTAGGATTCTGGTATTTAAAATACATTTTGATTTGTTTAACCCAAATCCAGCGCTGAGATTGCTGAGTGCCAGTCAGCCCCGCTCCGAGCGCCAGCTGCTCCCGAGCCCGGCGTGCTCTGCCTTCAAACGCTGCCATCAACAATATTTTCACAGGAGCGGAGATAAAACAAATTATGGCTTAAAAAACACAGGCTCATAAATTTTTTTGCAGATTGACTGTGATCTGCCTGCTTTGAAAAGCCATTTACATTCTGCAGGAGGAGCGAGCTCAGGGGCTCGCCCGGGCCTCGGGGATGGGGCTGTGCTGGTATTTAGGGTTTTGGGATGGGCACTGTCCACCCCATGGGCACAGCTCAGCCCCAGGGATCCATCTGAGCTCCGGGGATCCATCTGGGCTCCAGGGATCCATCAGGGATCCATCTGAGCCCTGGGGATCCATCTGGGCTCCAGGGATCCATCTGGGATCCATCTCAACTCCAGGGATCCATCCAAGCTCCAGGGATCCATCTGAGCCCCAGGGATCCATCTGAGCTCCAGGGATCCATCTGGGCTCCATTCACAGCTCCATTATTTCCCAGCTGAATTACAGAGGTGAAATCTCTGAAAAAAACTCTTCTTTTCTTCTTTCCCACTCCAACAATTCACCCCAGCCCTATCCTGAGGTGCTCCGTATCCCTTGGGATGAACACGAGGGCAGGAGCAGTGCAGAGGACACTCATTTGGGCACTGAACCAGCTCTGTCCTGCTGGTTTTTTGCTGTTTGGTTGTATTTTAATCCACTGGGGTTGTGTGACCCCATTGTTGGCTTCTGAGTTACTGGGCATGCAATGTCCCCCTTCAAATTAAAGCAAATGTCATTTCCAAGGTAAAAAAATTAAGAGAAAGAAACTCAACCAAGAGAAAAATCAGGGAAAGTATCTCAGCCAAGAGAAAAATCAGGGAAAGTATCTCAACCAAGAGAAAAATGAGGGAAAGGACCCCCAAATATAAATAAGATACAATCCAAATATATAAATAAGATAAGAATCCAAATATAAATAAGATACAATCANTCTCAGCCAAGAGAAAAATCAGGGGAAGTACCTCAACCAAGAGAAATATCAGGGAAAGGAGCTCAATCAAAATATAAATAAGATACAATCTTAAAACCAAGATATCAAAAGGGGACCAGCCCAAGCTGACATGGGTACCCCATTGCAGTGTCCGGGGCTGTGGGGTGCCCAAACCCCTCCGGTTCCAGCCCCAGCTCTCCCATCTCCCAGCTCTGTGGGTGCTCCCAAAATTCACTTTCAAACACCGTTCCTGTTAAAGAAAGGCTCGGAATGTCCCAGCCCCTCCCCGCAGTCTGTGTGTACAAGTGTTGGTGAGAGCCAGACTGCAGGGGAAAAAAAAAATCCCCACAAAACAGGGTAACAAAAAGGGCCAATTTTTTTTTTTTTCTCTTTTTCGAGTGTCACAATAATAAATTCTGCTGAAGCCTCGGTGCTTCCAAGTGTCTGTAGGATTCTCAGGCTAAAAAAGAAATCAAAGCAACCCCCAGAGCCTGAGTAGGGGAGGAGAGGGAGCAGCAGGCAGTGTCTCCTTCAGCAGCATCTCCAGTTCTGCTGTGGATTCACAGAGCAGCGCTCCGAGGCCATTTCTGTGTCCCTGACGGGTCCCCTGAGCGGTGGGGACAATGGGGACGGGAGTGACTCGTGCAGCTCCATCCCAATCCCAGATTCCATATCCCATATCCCATATCCCAGATCCCAGATCCCATATCCCATATCCCAGATTCCATATCCCATATCCCATACCCCAGATCCCATATCCCAGATCCCATATCCCAGATCCCAATCCCATATCCCAGATCCCAGATCCTAGATCCCATATCCCAGATCCCGATGGGTTCTCTCACCTGCACTCCCTGTGGCTGATGGCCAGGTAGATCTCGCAGGAGCTCTCCTCGGGAATGGCCCCGTGTGGGATCAGCAGACTGACCCCTGCAGAGGGACAGAGGCAGCGCTGACCCTCGGGAAGGGTCCAGGGAACCCCCACACCATCCCACCCCACCCCAGGGAGCAGCCCCGAGCTCCTCTGAGCTCCTGCTCCTCATGGGCACATCATCAGATGAAAGGAAATAAATTATTGAAGCAGATAAAGCTGCGATTTTTCCATTAAAGGAAAATACATCTTACTTCCCCCAAAAAAACCCTCTTTGCCCCTTTCCTTTTTGCAACCAAACCTGTGGGATCCCAGGACAGAGCCCCCTTTGATCACACTCCTGATCCCAATGATCCCATTCTCGTTTCACAGCGCCAGAGTGAATCAGAAGTTAACAAAGGGGTTTTCCACCGGGAACCGCTGGGATTAAAGTGCTTTATCTGCCTCTCAGGAGAGGAGGGAAGGGTTGGGCTCCCATCTGTCACACCGTGCAGAACCTCGGCGAGGCACAGGCTGGAATTTACAGCGGCTCAGCAAGGCTGATCTTACATAAAGGCAGCGGGAATTGCATAAATTGCAAGTGGACCAAATACATATTTTAATAATCTAATTGATGGGGCTGCCATTACATAAAGGAGCTTAATATACAGGGTGAGGGAATTCTTAACTGGGGCCTTAACTCAGTGCCGCTGCCATGTGCCTTCCTCCCCTGAAAACCCATCCGAGGGGGAATTAAAGCATTCCACATGGGCAGGACAGCAGAGCCCGAGGTGTCACTGTCATCAATCCTCTCTGGACACAAACCAGGGTTCGTGGTCACCTTTAGAGCACAGGAAAGCTCGAAATCATCCCAAAAACCCAGCGAGCTGGAGACAATCCCAAGCCACCGACCACAGCAAAGCAGAGACGAGTGGAAAGTGAATAAAAATCAGGGGTTTTGAGGGATGGTCAGCCTTGGCTGGCAGTGGGGATACCTGGCTTTTTGTGCTGCTTTTTGGGAGAGGGAAAATGCCCAAGGCAAGAACCCTAACCCTAAACCTAACCCTAACCTTAACCCTAAAAATAAACTTTTCACCGCCCCCGTTTTCTTCGTTTGATCCAGGGTGATGCAAACACAGCTGGGGCTGCGATCCTGGCAGCCTTTGCTGGGCTCTGATCACCCTTCAGCCCATTTCACAATTCATACAGGCAATTCTGCAAACCCAAAACGCATCCCGCAGAACTGTGAATTCACAAAACCCCTCACACCATGCAGAGGAGCATCCCTGGGATGGGGCTGGCTCGGAAGGGCCCCACGGGGGAACCTGAGGAGGTTTTTGCTCCGAGGAAGAGGAAAACTGGAGGGCAGGAGGAGAGGAAGGAGCCTGGTGGGCGATGGGGATGTGGCTGTCCCTGTAAACTGGCACAGAGTGCAGTCCCAAGGGCAGGGACGTGGGGCAGGGATGTGGGACAGGGATGTGGGACAGGGATGTAAAACAGGGACTCAGGACAGGGATATGGGACAGGGATGTGGGACAGGGACGTGGAACAGGGATATGGGACAGGGATGCGGGGTAGGGATGTGGGACAGGGATGTGGGACAGGGACGTGGGACAGGGATGTGGGGTAGGGATGTGGGACAGGGATGTGGGACAGGGACGTGGGACAGGGATGTGGGGTAGGGATGTGGGACAGGGATGTGGGGTAGGGATGTGGGACAGGGATATGGGACAGGGATGTGGGGCAGGGATGTGGAGCTGGGACTTGGGGCAGGGACTTGGGGCAGGGACATGGAGCTGGACCTGACCCCTGATCCCTTTGGGAAGATCCCTCTCCGGGTTCTTTTCCTTTGGGGCGGGATCCCAGCCAGCACAGCTTTGATTAACGGCGCTTTCATGCTGGAGACATCAAGAGAGGCCGTGATTTAAACATCTCCAACAGCCTGAAAGCCTCTGCTCTGCTCTGATCCCTCCCGTCCTGTGTGGGCAACGTGCCCTAATTCCCAAAATCTGCACGAACGGGGTTTGTTCTTTCCTGGCCCCTTTTTAAAAATTCAGTGCTAAAAACCTCAGGCAGCCTGATCTGGAATTCTTTATCGTGCTTTGATGAGGAAGGATCCACACCCACCTGTGTTTGGGACCACGAGGCGCCCCCCGAGGTGCCCGAACAGCGCCGTGCTCCTGAGCTCGCTGCTGCTGGAGATGGACGCCAGCTTCTGGATGTACATGGCTTTGTTCCTGGCCGGGATGGTCCCGAAAGCCCTGGCGCTGCCGTGGGGGAAGGTCCCGGGGTGTCCCTTGCCATGGAACTCGGCCCTCTCGGTCACCCCCAGGGACACCATGAAGGAGCTCTGCACCTTGACCTTGATGTCGGACAGGGGGTTGAAGAGCGACGATTCCGTCATCAGCTCCTTGTCCAGCGGGTCCTGCAGGCAGATGGGGCCGCTGTAGGTCCGGCTGACGGTCAGCTCGGGCTGCAGGGACGAGTTCAGGAGCAGGGAGTTACCTGCGGGGACAGGGACAGGCACAGCGGGGTTGGCAGGGACACAGGGGACACAGCAAGGACCCTGTCCTGAATTTAACCTGGGATGGAGGGGAAACTGCTGGAATCCTGTTCTGAATTTAACCTGGGATGGAGGGGAAACTGCTGGAATCCCATCCTGAATTTAACCTGGGATGGAGGGGAAACTGCAGGAATCCTGCTCTGAATTTAACCTGGGATGGAGGGGACACAGCAAGGATCCCATACTGAATTTAACCAGGGACAGAGGGGAAACTGCAGGAATCCCATCCTGAATTTAACCTGAGATGGCGGGAAAACCACAGGAATCCTATTCTGAATTTAACCTGGGATGGAGGGGACACAGCAAGGATCCCATACTGAATTTAACCAGGGACAGAGGGGAAACTGCAGGAACCCTGTCCTGAATTTAACCCGAAATAGAGGAGACAACACAGGAATCCTGTTCTGAATGTCCCAGGGATGGAGGGGACACAGCAAGGATCCCATCCTGAATTTAACCTGGGATGGAGGGGAAACTGCAGGAATCCTGTTCTGAGTTTAACCTGGGACAGAGGGGACACTGCAGAAATTCCATCCTGAATTTAACCAGAAATGGAGAGGAAACTGCAGGAATCCCATCCTCAATGTCCCCAGGGAGGGAGGCGACACCACAGGAATCTCATCCTGAATTTAACCAGGGATGGAGGGGAAACTCAGAAATCCCATCCCTATGTAAGGGACACCTCAAGGATCCCATCCCAATCTCCCCTCTCCCTCCCTGGGGCTCTCAGAGCTCAGGATCACACCAGGCCACGCTCCAGAACGGATGAAGTGATTCAAAGATCTGATGCTTTCCGTGTTTGCCACACTTCAGGTGGCTCCAGGAATCCAAGCAGGAGCTTCCCTTTGTTTTAGATTCAAGTTTGTGTCTTTGCCCTTTTTTCTCTCTATTTTTTTTTTCCCTTACATTGAACCCCACGGGGTGAGAACATCTCCTGCAGACCTTTAACACAAACCCAGAGCTTCACGCCTGAGGGAAACTGGGCTGAAAGGGACAAGAGTGATAGAGGGAAAACCACCACAGTTATTCATTTCAGCTCAGAAAACTCTCTGAAAAACAAGAAGGAGTGGCTGGATTTAGGGCCTGAATCCTGCAGCTGCTGGGTTTTTTGGTGGTTTTTTTTTGGTTTTTTTTTTTTTTGGTTGTTTAGCTGTTTGTTCGGTATTTTCAGAGCAGCCAGAACGAAAGGTTTTAAGCGTTAAGTCAAGCGAACAATTCCCCAGACTCAAAACAAGATTCAAACTGAACCACAGAGGACAAAGTTCCTGTTTGACAGAGTTCATTGAGATTTACACAGCCCTAATTAAAGGTTTGGAGTTAGAAATGGATGAATGAACCTCCTCCAAACGGCCTTGCCTGCCAAACCCTTCTCCCGGTTTCTTGCAAGTCATGCAAGGAACGTCTCCAGGAAATAAAGAAACTGTAAAAAACACCACCACAAACCCCCCCAAACAAACCCTGCACCAGATTTCCCCTTTTCTGAAGAGAGAACAGAGACACGGGGACGCTTTCGCAGCCCACCCACGCTCCCTCCCACCCGCAATCAGGCAGGTCTGAGGTGGAACGGCAGCACAGAATCAAAGCAACATTCTGCTTTCATCGCCGCTTCTCTCCCTCCCCACCTTCCTGCCCAAAGGAAACAACATTCAGAAAAACCCGAGTGCTGCTTTTAGTAACTGCTTTGTCCACATTTCATGGCCTTGGTGCTTTTTCCTGGAGTTTTGGGGGTATTTTTTAACCAACCCAGTTTTACCCACGTTTATTTCCCACAGACCTCAGTGTCTGTGTGCCACAGCAAGTGAAAAAATACTTCCAGCTGAGGGTCTCAGATTATCGGGGAAAGAATATTCACTTTTGTTGGGGTGAAGGAAAGGAATATTCACTTTTATTGGGGCGAAGGAAAGGAATTCTCCCTTTTGTTGGGGTGAAGGAAAGGAATGCCCGCTTTATTGGAGGGAAGAGAAGGAATATTCCCTTTTATTGGAAAGAAGGAAAGGAATATTCCCTTTTATCGGGGTGAAGGAAAGGAATATTCACTTTTATTGGGGTGAAGGAAAGGAATGCTCTCTTTCTTGGAAATAAGGAAAGGAATGTTCCCTTTTATCGGGGTGAAGGAAAGGAATATTCCCTTTTATTGGAAAGAAGGAAAGGAATATTCCCTTTTATCGGGGTGAAGGAAAGGAATATTCACTTTTATTGGGGTGAAGGAAAGGAATGCTCCCTTTGTTGGAAATAAGGAAAGGAATATTCCCTTTAATTGGGGTGAAGGGAAGGAATATTCTCTTTTATTGGGGTGAAGGAATGCTCCCTTTTATCAGGGTGAAGGCAAGGTCTGTAACCGAGAACAGGAGGGAAGCTCAGCTCGGCTGCCTGGGCTGGCTTTGCCTCAGTTTGAGCTGTGCCTAAGTGGGTGCAGAAGGTGGGGACAGCATTTCTAGAGCAGCTGGAGGGTGGCCAGGAGGGTTCTGTGCTTTTGGGACAGAGCAGAGCCAGCCCCAGGTCCGTGTCCCTGTCCCTGTCCCCAAAGCCCTCCCCAGGGCCCGAACACGGCGAGCTCTGCAGAGAAGGAAAGGAACGGCCGAACTCACCTTGTCTGACTGTTTTAAAGTTGAAAGTCTGGAATCCTCCCGTGAGGGCAGAGGAGTCGATGACATCCACGCCGTACTCGCTGTGACTGCGCCGGTACAGGGCCACCCCCAGCGCCAGCACGGCCACGGCCAGAACCGCCGCGGCCAACCCCGAATAGAGCGCGATGTCCCCGCTGCGCTCCACATCTGCGGGGGAACAGCGATCAGGGGGGTCATGGGGGACACAGGGACATGGGGGTGACACAGGGACATGGGGATCTGCGGGTGGCACTGTCACCATCAACCCTGAGTAGAGCGCGATGTCCCCGCTGCGCTCCACATCTGCAGGGGAACAGCGATCAGGGGGCAGGGGGGACAGGCGGGACACGCGGGGGGACACGGGGGACACAAGGGTGACATGGGCGTCACAGGGACATGGGGGGATCTGCGGGGGACACTGCCGCCACCAGCCCCGAGTAGAGCGCGATGTCCCCACTGTGCTCCGCATCTGCAGGAGAACAGCGATCAGGGGGGTCATGGGGGACACAGGGACATGGGGGATCTGCGGGTGGCACCACCACCATCAGCCCTGAGTAGAGCGCTGCGCTCCAGATCTGCGGGAGAACAGCAATTAGGGAGCTGGGGGGACAAGGGGGACATGAGGACATGGGGACACACGGGGGGACACCAGGAATGCTCCAGCAATGGCAGCACCAGGAACCCCAGTCCCTACACCCTGCTCCGGGTCGGACCCGCATCAGGATCGATGATGGGACTGAAGTCTCAGCTGGGCCCTCCAGCCAAAAACAAAATAAAACGTTTGGTTCAAACATCTTTAAAAGGAACCGTCCCTCCCACCTCCATTCTCCAGCTGGGCCCAGTCAACCCCAGCCAGAAGGTTCCAGCATCCCACTCTGCCCAAAATCCATGTTTTGGTATCAGTTTTACCGGAACCAGAACCATTAAGCCAAGAAAAAAACTCCTGCAAAAATAACTCCCAACTGAAAATGGTTCTGCTTTTAGCACATTCACAACTCGCTAAGAAGGAAAAAGAAAAATCACAGAGATTTTGTGGAAATGTCATCTTTGAGAAGGAATCCACCCTCTGTGGCAGGGCACGACAGGAAATCGCGTTGGACAAAATTGTAAGGTTACAAAATTCAACTTTGAATAATCCCATTGCCACACGGTTCTACTAAATCAATCACCAGAGGGAAGCCTTTTTTTTTTTTCTTTGTAAGCCTTTTTTCCCCCATTTTGTCCATGAGATCCCCTCTTGAAAAATGCAGTTAAGAGAATTTAAAGTGTTTAAATTCACAGGGATTGCAGAGAGTGGGGTATTGACTGAAAATGGAACAATGGGAGAGGCCCAAACAGAAAAAGAAAATGCGACCCCGGGGTCACAAAGGCAAAGTGGAAACAGCACAGACCAGAGCAAGAAAACACAAATCCCCACAAAGCCCCAACCCCACACCTGTGCTTTGCTCTCCGGTGCCAGGTGCAGAAACAGAAGTACAGGAAATAATTACAATTCTATTTCTTCCAATTTTCTATTCCCAAGTTGCTTTGCTGTTACAGGGAATTAATTACGAAATGCCATTGTTGACTTAATTTTTGTGGGTAATTAGAGCAGTGAAGGAGGGAGGTGATGGATCCCCAGTGATTGGAAAAAGCCAGGAACAAACGGGGTCCCTGTGTCCCGGGGAGCCATCGAGAGCTCGCGGTTATTGCACCACAAAGCGTCTTTAACTCTTCGTTTGGATCATTACTGCAAAAAGGAAAAAGCGCTGAAAATGTGAATTACCTCTCCCACCTCGCTGGGATGAGAAATCATCAAATCTTAAAGGTGCAGAAATTTCCTGTCAGGAGCAGCTCCAGGGGCAGCCCCGAGCTGAACTCCTGCCCTCCGAACCAGAACACAAAACCCTGCTCGGATGCTCGGCTGAGGAAATGCACTTCTGACTCTAAATCTGCTCAAGTATTTCACACTCTCCTTTCCCATCGATTCCCGTGTCAGAAAATTCCAGATTCCCACTTTTAAACTGTTGTACATGGGTTAAAGATGAGAGGGAGAGCACGAATCCAAAAAAAATGGGAAGGGTTTGACTCAATAAAAAAAAAATTCTGAGAAGAATTTTCTTTTCATTGACTGCTTTGAAGAATCTCCAGGATTTGAGTTGGACACTGCTCCATAAATTTTGTGATTAAAAACTCTCAGAGGAATTCTTCCTGAGGTTCCTTGCCTGCAATAAAATGGTCTGAAAGGATCATCCAGGTGTTCCCATTGCCAGAAAAACCCCACAAACCCCAAGGAACGACAGAGTTCAGAGGTGAAGGCTCCTTTTCCAAGATTCAGTGGATTTTTAAACAGTTTTACGTTAAAAGGGCAAACCCTGTGTTCCTTGAATTGTCCCCATGGAACACAACTCCATGAGAAAGGGGACTTTCTTTTTGATTTAGGATTTTAGGATAGAAATAAATGCTGTTTTTTCTAAAATAATTTTCATCTCTTCACCTTCTAATCTTTTCTTTTGGAGAATGCCTTCCATGGGAGATTGGGAAGGAGGAAACCATGGGAAATTTGGGGGAGCGGAGTTTCTGCTTTGTTGTTTTTTTTTTGGTTTTTTTCCCAGGAGGGAACGAAGTCAAAACCAACCAAACAAAACCAGAAAAGCAAACATTTAAAGCAGCCAATTATTCTTTAATGAGCTTCATCCTCCTGGCCCAGGGGCAGAAGGGACCCTGGCAGGCACCAGAGTTTCATCCCTTCATCCCATCCTTTCCATGTTTGTGGTAATTGCAGCCCATTTTTCACTCCACCTCCTGACACTGTTACACAACATTTATTGGAGGCGCATTTGATGGTAATGAAGTTTCTATTAACTATGATTAAGTTTCATAAAGCACCTGAAGATAATTTAAGATGTGCGGGAGCAGAAAATGAAACATTTGGTTTAGCGCATTAGGGACACCTAATTGATTAAATTATCTCATTTGCCAGGAGTGCTTGGCGGGGCTCACACTTCCCCAGCTCCGGCGGGGAGAGGAGACCCCCGGGACCCTCGGGAGGAGCCCTCAGGGGTGTTTGGAGCTCTCCATCCCTCCCACAGCCCCAAATCCTTCTCCTCACTCTTGGAGCACAGCGGTCACAGTGAGGGACTCGTGTCAGGGATTATTTCCAGGAACAGGTTGTCCCTCAATTATCTCCATAATTGGCTCGGATTTGGTGCGGTTGATGAGCCAGGAGGGCGAGTTCCCGTTCCTGAGCTGCGTTGGTGTTCCTGCTCTGAAGCTCTGTGGGTCTGCAGCTCTGGCACAGCCAAAATCAGCCCCATTGCGGCTCCTTTTTGGGTAAATCAGGAAATCGGGGGATTTCACTGGGATTGTCCGGTTATTCTCTGTACAACGGGGACTGCACAGACCGAATGTGAGCCCGTTCTGCACCCAAAGTCAGCACTGGGGACACCCAGACAGGCCCAGGGCACCCTCAGCACCTTCTGCAGCTCCCTGATCCTGATCTTGGGTATCCTGAGGAATAACTAAAAACCAGGAACGCAAAAATCACAGAATCACTGGGTGGAGAAGCCCTCGGGGATCACCAGATCCAACCATGAGTGCCACGGTCAGCCCCAGCCACGGCCCCAAGCGCCACCCCCGGGGTGGGCACTGCAAACCTCCCTGGGCAGCCCCTGCCAAAGCCTGAGCCCCCTTCCCATGGGGAAATCCCTGCTGATGTCCAGCCTGGCCCAGCCCCAGGCCGTTCCCTCTCCTCCTGTCCCTGTTCCCCACAGCAGAGCTCGTTTCCCCGGTCCCACTGTCCTGGCAGGGGTGGGGCAGAGCTGCAGATGTGGGGCTGGAGCCCCAAAACTGATCCCCAGGAACAGGAACGGCATGGGAATGGCTCAGGATTGGCACAGGAACAGGAATGGCAC
>VZRP01003406.1:70092-80182 GCA_013397995.1 Malurus elegans | reverse complement strand
CGACCCCCGAGCCCTCCTCGGCCCCACACTCTCCTCTATGCCCGCGGGGCTGAGAAGGGCCCCCCCACCCGACTCCCTTTCCCGAACACATAGCGCACCGCGGGCGTCCCCAGGCCCGTAACCACCCTCAAAGCACAAAGAGGGCTGAGAAGAGTCCCAGAGGCTCAGAGTGGAGCGGGAAGGGGCCCCCAAAGCCCCAGAAGGTCCCCGGCCGCCCCCCCGCCCTTTGAGGCCTCACTCACCGCGTCCCCGCCGCGGCCGCTCCCTCAGGCGGCCGGTGGGCGGGGCCCCGCCACTGAGCCACGCCCACTGCCTACGCAGCCACGCGATTGGACTAACCGCGTGATTGGCTTCCCCGATTGTCCAATGGGAAACGAGCGATGGCAAGGGGGCGGGGCGTGAGGGGTTGGTGCCCGCGGGGCGCGGAGGTCTCCCAGCCCGCCCCCACATGGGCCTTTTGTCCCGAAAAGTGCCTCCCTGTCTCCTCCCAGTCCATCTCCCTATACCCCAACCTATCCCAGTGCCCTCCCAGTGGCCCTTTTGTTTCTAGAAGTGCTCTTTTTGTCCCTCTCCGTCCCATCCTATCCGGTCCTAGCGCCTCCCAGTCCATCCCAGTGCCCTAACAGTCCACTCCCATTGCCCTTTTAGTCCGTGTAAGTGCCTCCCAGTCCTGTTCAGTCCCTCCCAAATCCCATTCAGTCCCAAGTCTATCCCAGTTACTCCCAGTTCATCCCAGTCTTTTCCAATGGCCCCCTAGTACCTCCCAGACCCCTCCCAGCGCCTTTTTTGTTCCTTTAAGTGTCCTTTTTGTCTCTCCCAGTCCCTTCAAAGCCCATCCAACTCCTTCCCAGTCTATCCCAAAGCCTCCCAGCCCTCCCAGTTACCGGCAGACCCCCGCAGTGTGTGTGTCTACACATCACAAGGTGTGATTGGGGACAGATGGGCACCCCACAGGTATGCGCCCACCTCCCGGTGCTCGGGGACCGGAGCGCAGCCTCCCCCCTTCCCCCGGGTCCCCCGGGATAAACAGGGTGAACCCCGATGTTGGAGCCGCTCCCGGCCTGTCCCGGGATCCCTCCGTCCTCCAGCCGCGTGTCCGCCCCCGGCGGGACGGGATCCCCGGGAGAAGAGGTGTCCCCGGTGCTGTCCCGGTACCGGGCAGAGCGGGATCCCTGGGAGGAGCGGGATACCCCGGGAAGATCGGGATCTCCTGGGACGATCGGGATACCCCGGGAAGAGCGGGATCCCCGGGAAAGATCTGGATCCCTGGGAGGAGCGGGATACTCCGGGA
The DNA here is from genome assembly GCA_013397995.1 of Malurus elegans. Taxonomy (NCBI): domain Eukaryota; kingdom Metazoa; phylum Chordata; class Aves; order Passeriformes; family Maluridae; genus Malurus; species Malurus elegans. The sequence continues at coordinate 78,891 of VZRP01003406.1, read as the reverse complement.
AGATCGGGATCTCCTGGGACGAGCGGGATACCCCGGGAAGAGCGGGATCCCCGGGAAAGATCTGGATACCTGAGAGGAACGGGATCTCCCCGGCGGATCGGGATACCCCTGGAGGATCGGGATACCCCGAGGGAAGCGGGACAATCCGCGGGGTCACTGCCCCGGGAGGGGCGGGGGTGGACGGCGCGTCCCCGGGCGCTGCCCCCGGCGCTCTCCGGCCTCCCGGGGCTCCGGCTCGTTTCGATTTCGTTTCTCGCAAGGATCTCGCCGCGGCGGCCGCGGGGACGGGACCGGAGCGCTCCGGATACCGCAGCATCGCCGGGCTCCGGCTCGCACCGGGGCGGGGAGCGGCCGCCCACGGCCATCGGGAATGCAGGTAGGAGCAGCTCTCCCTCCTCCCCGTCCCCCCGGGATTTGTCCCCCTCAATTAGGGCTGGAAATTCATGTCCTGGGGAGATGGCCCCACTCCTCAACTCCAAACGGCCGCACAAAGCCCGGAGCAGCCGGGAGCTCTGTTTCCCCCATTGGTTCTGAGCAAAAAGCTGCTGTCACACATTTGGGGGTTCCTTTTTACTCCACCCTTTTCTGAAGTCCCCACTCGAACCCCCCCCAAGGACAATATTTGCTCTTGAAGCAAAGAAAAACCGTCTCAGAAATGTCTGAAAGCAGCTAAGCAGGGATAAAAGCAAGAACATAAAATCAGTATAAAGTAATAAAAATTCCGAATGTATCTCAAGGCCTAGAAATCTTCAGGAGCAGGAGAAATACCAGATTTGTTCTGGTTTTACTGTAAATCTCATTTGTAACAGAGTCACACCGATGGGAGAACATTAAAATAGCTTTCAGATAGTTCTAGACAAAATACACTGCTAATTTCTTTCACTTTTATTTTCCCCATAGCTTATTGAGTGAATCTGAAAGGCAGTTTTGCCTTGCTGCCAAGCCTGCTCGGAGTTTATTCTGGAGTCTCACTGTCTCTTCATGCAGTGTCATGTAAATGACACTTTGCTAAATCCGACCAAATTGTCCTTCTGTTGAGGAAAGCCCCTCACCAGCCTGCTGTTGCATCTCCCAGGGAAGCATTTTTCCCTGCAGTGATGCAGTGCATTGCTCCTGTCTCCTGTTCTGATTTTTTTTTTTTTTTGATCTCCTGGTTCAGCATTTAGGATGTGCCCAACTCCCATCTCCTCACCTCTGATTTTCAGAGGGCTCAGCTCCTCTGTCCCCACACACACTCAAGGGGTGGCTGCTCTAAACTACCTCCAAAATCCTGCCTGAACCTGAAGCGCTCTGAGCTGGTAGCTGCTTCAGAAAATACCATTTGACAGCAAAATTGTTAATTTTCCAGTGAGTGAAGCTGAGAAATTGCCGAGATTCACATTAATGGATTTTTAAGGGGAAACATTATCTGCCTGGCTGCCAGTAATATTTCAAGACGTAGATGGGGCTGGAAGCAGGATCTGAGCTCCCTTCTGGCTCACATGCCATGGCTGAGGGGGAAAAGTAATTCTTGAGGGGCCTGAACTCCATGGCCAGCGAGCAAGAGGAGTGGACATCTCCCTAAACCTGGGGATGACCATTTCCACTCATGCCCAAATGATTGCTGGGGATAAAGTGAGAGATTTCTCTTCAGCTGGTGTTTTTAAGACACAACCAAAGCACTGTAGCCAACTTTATTTTCACAGCTTTAGAGAACTGAAGTGCTCTCCTAAAACCTTGAGAATCCAACGAGCGTCTGAGGATCCTGCAGGAGCAGGGAGCCAGCTCAGGCACTCCAGGCTCTGCCAGACTTGGCTTTTTCTACTTCCCTGCAGCCATGGGGAGTGGGGATGGGTAACCCCCACTCAGAGCCTGAAGGAGGGCAGGTTCCTCTGCTTAAGAGCTGGAGAAAGAGAGGGATCTGTTGATGCTGATTTGGGCAACCAGAGACTCATCCTGGGGCTGGGATGGGGAAAAGTGTGAGGAAGATGTGAGGAAGAGCTGCAGGCAGCACATCACATCATGCTGCAGTGAGAAACCAGTCAGGAAACACTGGAGAGGGTGGAGGAATCCCCAGAGCAAAGGCAGGACCAGAGCTGGGAATTTTTCCCCCACTGATGGGTCTGATGTCTCCCCCAGGGCAAAGCGGCCATCAGCTCTTCCTGCCCTGCAGTGGAAGTGTCACCACCCCCATCCCAGGCCGGACTGTCACCCACCAGCACTGCAGAGATCTTCAAGCTTCCAGGGAGGCTCCGTGAGTAGAGGCTGAGCAAGTCAGTGCTGCTCAGAAAGGAATTCCTGTGGGGTGGGATGTGCTGGGTACAGCCACAGTGTCCTATCCAGGGGCCATTCCCTGCTGGCAGGGGGACAATCAGGGTTCGTTTTCTCTCTTTGTGGTTTTTTTGACCTGTGAGTGCTTAACACAGAGGGAAAGTTTGGTGATGAAGAAGAAGCCCCATGGTGCCTCTCAGCATTTTTGAGGATGGAGACTGGGTTTTTTCAGAGGCTGCTCGTGGTTTCAGGAATCCAGCCCTCGCTGTGGAGCAAGAATGATGTGATCCATTGGCTACGATGGGCTGAGCAGGAATATTCCCTGCGGCCAGCTGAGCACAGCAAGTTCGAGATGAACGGCAGAGCCTTGTGCATCCTCACCAAGGATGACTTCAGACACCGAGCTCCGAGCTCAGGTGAGACCCAGAGCAAGGGGATTTGTGAGCATCATCCCAGCACAAGCTGTGCTCTGCTCACAGGGACTCCATGGCTCCAGCAGAGTTTTTGTGCTGGATATCAGAACAGCTCTTCCTTCCTTTAGTCCATCTGGACTGCAAATATTTTGGGGTGGGGAATAACACCACACTCTGCAGTTCAGAGTCTCAGGGGCTGAAAAAAGCCACCTGAGCAGAGTTTCCTTCTCTGCAGGGGATGTGCTTTATGAAATCCTCCAGTTCATCAAGACTCAGAGAAGAGCTCTGGTGTGCAGCCCCTTGCTGAGCTCACCCTTCAGGAAAGCCAGGAGCACTGAGGAAGGTACGATGGGAGAAAATTATCCTGAAAGTGTCCCTCAGAGAGAGCCTGCCTTCAGCTCCTGTGGGTTACACACCCCTGGGGCTTGAAGCTCAGCTCTGAACCCATCCCACATCCCCTGAGAGAGGCAGCCAGGCCCACCAAAGTTTGTGGTGATGCAGCATGTCAGAACCAGCCCCAGGCAGCACCAGGGGGTCCACGGAGACCTGGCAAGGCTGGGGCTTCCCTGAGAAGTCATGCTGCAGATTGACACCTGGATCTGGGAGGGTCAGCAGCCAGGCAGAGGCACAGCCCTGATGGAGACAACTCCTGCAACATCGCTGGGAAAGGGCTGAGGAGCCAGGGCTGAGCTCACACAGAGTTTCTGGGCCAGTGGGTGGGGTGGGGACAGGCCCCAGGTGAGGCTAGTGGGGGCCACTGAGGCTCCTCAGTGCCCTTGGGGGCGCAGGTAGGAGTTAGGGTGGGGCTGGGTTGGTGTCAGAGGCTGGATGTGCTTGAAGAAGGATTTGGGAGTGCCTTCCTGGGCTCTTCTGCTGGTTCACGTGGGAGCTAAGTAATATATTAAATCCTCACAACAATTTACCAGGGGCTGCCGATGCTCTGGGGCATTTTCCTGTTCCAGTTTTGTCTCTTCATCTGACCCCTACCCTATCTGGCATCTGCTCTAACCCTCCTGGACTTTCTGCTGCTCCTGACACCAGGAAAAAACCCCAGGCTGTCCTCAGCACCCTCCACCCTCCTGGCACCGGGCTGACACCCACCCTGGGCTGTCCCTCCCCTCCTTCAGGGCTCTGCAGCGCTTAGGCCCACCCTGATGTGCCCAGAGTGTTTCTTTGGGGTTTTTTGTGCCCAGGGTGTTTCTTTGGGTTTTTTTGCAGGTACAGACAGCAGCACCGAGGCTGTCCCCGTTGTTTCCCCGTGGCTGGGCTGTGCAGATCAGCCCCCGTGCCACGGCCACGCGCAGCCACTGAACCTCTCCCACCATGGCTCGGAGAGGGGCTGCAGGCCAGGTGCCATCTGCTCTGCTCCTGCAGCCCTGCCGGCCCCGGTGGATGGCAAAATTGCAGGTAATTATGGATTTATAACCTTGTTCCTGGGGGAAATGGGATGGTGCTTTGTCCTGCCTGTCCATCTGTCTCCCTTCCCTTCAGCACACGCTTTTCCACCTCAGTTTCCCCACCTGAAAAATTGTAGTTTTTTTTGAGATCTCACAGTAAAAGCACTGTGAGTGAGCTCCGGGCTCTTATTGCCCCTGCTAAAAGTGCAATCCCGCTGCTGCCCCCGCTCCCTGGAGCTCTCTGGGGGCTCTGTGATGGTGAATTTTCCCCGTGCTCAGGCTGCAGGCTGCTGTGGGAATACGTGTACCAGCTGCTGTCCGACAGCCGCTACCAGCCCTTCATCCGCTGGGAGGACAGCCAGGCCAAGATATTCCGGGTGGTCAACCCCAACGGGCTCGCCCAGCTCTGGGGCAACCACAAGGTAGATGCAGCAGAGAGAAAATCTGTCATTCCTCAGAAGGAATTTGTCACCTCTGTGTGTCCCCTTTGTCACCTGTTCCCCAGAGCTGATGGCACAGGGGCTGGGAAGGGGGAAGGGTGGGTGCAGGGTTAGTGGGAGATGCCAGCCTGGTGGTTGAGGAGGGATTTTCTCATCCTCGGGAAAGCAAACCGTGCTGGCTGTGAGTTGGAGACCCCCACTGCAGTCACAGATGTCCCACGTGTGGTCCCTGGTGTGCACAGACCACAAGCAGGGATGCTCAGGGGTGGTCAGAGGTGGTCAGGGGTGGTCAGGGGGGTCCTCACAGGGGGTCAGGGGTGCTCGGAGGGGGGTCATTTGCTTTCACTCCACACCCAACAACCCTTCCCTCCTTCCAGAACCGCATGAACATGACCTACGAGAAGATGTCACGGGCGCTCAGGCACTACTACAAACTCAACATCATCAAGAAGGAGCCAGGGCAGAAGCTGCTGTTCAGGTGAGGTGAGGCAGAGCAGAACTGAGCTGCCTGGGACAGCCCGGGTGGGGCACGGGGAGGTGGTGAGCTCCTGATCCCCCCCTGCCCAAACCGCTGTGGGTTTGTGGCCAGACTCTGTCCTGTGCCGGCTGGGAGCTCAGAGCTCCCTGGGATCCTCAGCAAAGCCCAAGGATGGCAAATCCTCCCTGATCACAGAGTCATGGGATGGTTTGGCTTGGAAAGGACTTTAAACTCATCTCATTCCATCCCCTGGCATGGACAGGGACACTTTCCACCATCCCAGGTTATTCCAAGCTCTGTCCAGCCTGGCCTGGATGAGGGCAAAGGCTCTGGCATTTACAGCCTGGCTTGGGGCTGGGTTTGGATGTGCCCTTAAAACCATTACAAAAAACATTCTGCAGGTTTTTAAAAACTCCTGGAGAGGATGTCCATGAGAAATCCAGCAAACTGGAGCAGCTGGAGAACGAGGACCAGGAAGATTTGAAGGAAGATCCACTGGAGGCTTCACCATAGTAAATCTTTGGAGGTCTCACTCCAGTGCATCACAGAGAGATGAGACTTGTGCTCTGCTGGAAACTGCTGGTGGCTCTGCCTCTCCTGGAGAGAGATTTCAAACCCTGCTGTGAGCCAAAGCTGGGACATCTCTGCTGCTTCATTAGCGAAAACACACCCAGAACTGTCCCCCAGCCCCACGAGCACAGCTGAACCTGTGGATTTCTCTCCTGATGCTTTCTCTCCTCCCCTTGGGGAGGGAAATGTGATATTTTTGCTGTGAAATTGTTGATGCTTGTCTCTAAGGTTCGAACTTGTGGAAAAGATTGCTCTGTCCTTGTGGAGGGATGTGCTGAGCAGAGCAGAGCAGAGCCCTGGGCTGAGCATCTGCAGCACTGCTCTGGCAGCGAGCGCTGTCCCCGAGCAGGAACACACTTCCCTGAATCTGAGCCACTTCCCTGAATCTGAGCCACTTCCCTGGGATTGCAGAGATGGAGCAGGCTGGAATCTCTCCTGTGATGCTGCTCCCACGATCAGGGATAGGAGGGTGCTGAAATCCCTCCCTGGGTCAGGCCTGGCTGAAGCTCCAGGCTCCACAGTTGCCCTGAGCTGGTGCTCACTTTAATCCTTTCCCTCCAGGTAACGACTGTTGTAATTTGCTGATTAAATAATGTGAAAAGAAACAAAGCCAGTAATGAATAGGACTCCACTCCTGGTCAGATCTGTGGTTATTTGCTTTGAGTTTGAAGTAGGAATACCTGGAGTGAACAGAGAGAATCTTAGTGTGTGAAAACAGAAAACACTCTATTTTCAGTTTGCTTTCCACAGAGGAAATAAAATGCTGTGACTGTGGAAGGTTGAAAATCTCACTTCTTGCTGTTTGAAACTGGGAAATCCAAGCTTTCCTTGTTTAAAACCAACTGCTGTGGCACCCAGATCTTGTCCCCAAGATCTTTTGGCAGCTCCTAAGCCAGAGGTCACTGGTCTGAGCCGCTCAGCAGGTACAGACACAAGCTTGGACCATGAAATTTCCACTGCCAACTTGAAAGTACAGTCCCAACTGATCTTGCTCCTCCAAAACTGCTTTACAGCTGCAGCCTGGAGATGCTGATGGGCTGCAGCCACAGCAGATGGTGGTGGGAGGGGTGGTTGGCAAGGCTTTGGCAGTGAAACATCTCCAGAAAACGGGCTGAGGAGATTCACTTCCAGAGAAAATCACTGGCTCATTGGCAACACAGAGGGGCTGGAAAATTTGAGTGGTGGAGGAGAAGGAAATGAGGAGCTCCAGAGGGGCAGAGGAGTGTAAGAGCATGGGGCAGATCCTGGCTGGGAAGGGAGGCCACGATCCCAGCTGGGACAGGGGCTGGAGGTCACCCAGCACCCACCAAGGGGCACCACACCAGGGAGATGTGGAGAAGCACCCAGACCTCGTCCTTCCCTCCACCAAGGGTGCTTTTTGTCCTGGGGAAGAGTCAAACCAGACCTTTCTTGGGGTGAAATCGGTCAAAATAAGTGCAAGTCCTGCGCAGCCCAGCCTTGGTGGGACAGCAGATTTCCCATCCTGGCACTGTGCTGCTCCTGGGATGTGAACCCACCTTGCCTTTCTCCTGATCTCCTCTCTCCACTCCACTTTCTTGCTGTGGGACCAGCCTTGGTGGCTCCTGAGGATCCCACTGCCCTCCCCTGTGTGTTTTTTTGGCTGGAGCTGGTGACACTTGGCGGCCCTGGTTCTCGTGCCCTGCTCACAGGCGAGGCCACCTCTCTTTACCTGTTTTCCCTGTGATGACTAAAGATCGCTCTGGGATGAGCTGGGGATTTCCTCACCTGTCTGGGGAGCTGCCAAAAGCCCTCAAACCCCACTTGTGCCATCCTGAGCAGCTCCAGAGGGGTCCTGGCAGGTGACAATCCAAGGATTGTCTAATCTGCAAGGATGGGCTGGAATGAGGAGCCCTGTCCATGCTCCCAGGAGCTCCCACATCCCTTCTGGAGTGCTGTGAGCCTTTCCCTGTGATAAACAGAGACAGGAGAGCTGTAAACCTGGAACAGAGCTGCTTTCCTGGAACAGGGACCCATCCCTGTCAGCAAACAACGGAGCAACCGCTGCTCCTGCTGGGCACTTTGGTGAGGGGGCGTGGGGAGGGACATCGCAGGGCTGTCAGAACTGGAGTTCAGGGGCTGTGAAACATGGAAAGGTGCCTCCTGTGGGCTTTCCCAGAGGTTTCCAGGTGCTTCATTCCCTGGAGAGCACCAGCCACCCTCCAGCAGCCCCGCATCTGGTGGAGTTTGAGGCAGGGCGCTGCACATCGTTCATCTGCCGGGGAAAGCAGTTAAACCACACCCAGGGCTGGAGGAAAAGAGGACTGGCTTTGGGGGCTGGTGCCCAGCACCCTCTTGGATCAGAGGAACTGCATAGCTGGGCTGAGAGGTTTCCACTGAGGCTGTGCCCTCCATCCCAGCTAGGGCTGGTGCAGGGAGCAGTGGCTGCGCTCAGCACCCCTGACATGGTTCAGGTTCTCCCTTCAATGCCCTGCCATGGTTCAGGCTCTCAGCACCCCTGTCAAGGTTCAGGTTCTCCTCCCAACACCCCTGTCATGGTTCAGGTTCTCCCCTAATCACCCTTCTCATGGTTCAGGCTCTTCCCTCATCACCCCTGCCATGGTTCAGGTTCTCCTCTCAATGTCCCTTTCACGGTTCAGGTTCTCATCACCCCTGTCAAGATTCAGGTTCCCCCCTAACTACCCCTCTCATTGTTCAGGTTCTCATCACCCCTGTCGTGGTTCAGATTCTCCCTTCAATGTCCCTGTCATGGTTTGGGCTCTCATCACCCCTGTCATGGCTCAGGTTCTCCTCCCAACACCCTGTCATACTTAGATTCTCAGCACGTTTCCCATGGTTCCAGTTCTCAGCACCCCTCTCATTGTTCAGGTTCTCATCACCCCTGTCGTGGTTCAGATTCTCCCTTCAATGTCCCTGTCATGGTTTGGGCTCTCATCACCCCTGTCATGGCTCAGGTTCTCCTCCCAACACCCTGTCATACTTAGATTCTCAGCACGTTTCCCATGGTTCCAGTTCTCAGCACCCCTCTCATTGTTCAGGTTCTCCCCTCATCACCCCTGTCATGGTTCAGATTCTCTCTTCCACACCCCTGTGATGGTTCAGGTTCTCCCCTCAACGTCCTCAGCATGGATCAGACCTGAAATTGCTGTATTTTTGTGCCCAGGTGACAGGTTTTTGGTTCATAGTTGGTTATTGGTTCATGGTTGGTTATTGTCTCATGGTTGGTTATTGGCTCATGGTTGGTTATTGTCTCGTAGTTGGTTATTGGCTCA
>VZRP01003406.1:2460-69767 GCA_013397995.1 Malurus elegans | reverse complement strand
TCGTAGTTGCGTAGTGGCTCGTGGTTGGTTATTGATTCATAGTTGGTTATTGGCTCGTAGTTGGTTATTGGCTTGTAGCTGTTGTTGGCTTGAAGGGACCTTTGAGATCCCCATTGGCCTCCTACATCCTCTGGTGTTGGTGGTGCCTTTGTTTGGCCAAGCCTGGAGCACCTCCAAGGGCAGCAATTCCCACCCCCCTGCACACCCACCTGACACTGTCCCACCTTCCTGCAGAGGAGAGTTCTCCCCATGTTCAATTCTCACCCAAGAAATTTGGGCTCTTTCACCCCTGCTTTCTTCTGAGCCCCTCCTCACCTCACAGCTCCATGTGGGGAATGCCTCTCCCTTGGGTTTTTTCCCATTTTCTGAAGCAATTTCCTGCACAGGAGCTGGTTATCCCCTGCTCTGTCCCCATGGGTTTAGTTCTGCTTTTCCCTCCAATATCGCTGGCCTGAAGATGCCAACCCAGCCTTGTGCGCTCCCTCCCCACGACCACATCTCCTGCCAGCTTCCTCATTCTCTCTCAACACTGTTAACAAAAGTGGATGAAAAATTTGCATCCAGACCTCTGGTGATAGGTTTTTGGTGCATCTCAGTCTCTGGTAATTTTTTTTGTGCCTGTCTCCCATTAGGTTTGAATATGTCCCAAATCCCAGGAGGGATCTGAGCTTTCAGGTCAAGATTTTTCCTTGAGTTTGGCTCTCCCTTCTTCAGGCTGTGCCTGGAAATGCTGCTACAAAGACCCCATACATCAGTGCTGATTCCCAGCTGAATCACGAGGAGCCCTCCGTGAGCAGGGATGGGGTTTGGGCTCAGCCTTGGGTGATGACCAGGAGCAAAATCTCCAAACTGTACATGGCCAAACTGACCCCCAGGGCTGGAGGGGATGTGGCTTTTTGTTTTATGGATGTTGCAGAGGGGAAAAAAACCCAACAAAATCGATTGTGAAACTCCTCCTCAGCCCCTGGAATCGACTTGTTTATGGAAGGATGTGGATGAGAGCTGGGGAGCAGCCTGGAGCTCCTCTCCAAGGGTTTAATTATTTATCAGTGGTTGGGGATGCTGCAAAACCTAGCCAGGTAACTCCTGATCAATACCAGACTCTGATTCACCGTGTGGGCTCAGGAGAAACGGAGGGACGTGGTCTGGATCTCTCCCAGTCGTAGGAAATTGCGGCACGGAGAGTTTATAGAAAGAGAAATGAAATAATCCTGCAGCGTTCTGATTGCGAGCCGAGCTCCACTTCAGGAAAAGGCCTTTTTTATCCAGGAGACACCTTGGCTGCAGCTGAAAACAGACAGAGCGGCGCTGCTCGGGTGGAAATCTCCCCGAGGGGTTTTCCTAAGAGGGGTTTTCTAAAGCCGGCGTGCCCGCAGCAAAAGCAGCCGCGCCCGGCCCTATCCCTGCGAGTTGCAGTGCGGGATTTTACCGTCAGATGGCAAAGCGGAGATGGGAACAGCGGGAAGCACCGGCTGAGGATGCGGGAGCGGGCACAGGGCGGCCAAACGGAGCTTTGGGGTGGGATTTGCTCGGCCCCGGGGCGGTTTGGAGGCGTTGGGATGGGGAGATGTGCCCGGTGGGGGATGCTCCATCCCTGGGTGGGAGCTAGAGGATGGGAAAGGGTTCAGGGTTTGTGTTTTAGGGTGGGAGCGTGGGCTGCCTGAAGGACCCCAGGGTGCATTTCAGGGATGTTTCAGCCCAGCCGTGCCCAGGATTGGGCAACAACCCCACAGTGCCCTGTCCCAGCGTGCCTGTGACCCCACAGCGGCCACCCGGGACTTCCCGGGATGTGAGCTCTGCTTCCTGCACCGAAACCCCGCTGGTCCGAGGAACTTGTGACTTCCCCTCACAAAAACAACCCCGAAGAGCCCATTTAGGGCATCACACCCAGAAAAAAACAAACAAAGCCAACCAAACCCCGGAGCCAACAGCTGCCTGAGATAGCCGGTCTCAAAGGGCAGTGCTCACACCAGGTGACAGGTGATTCCGTGGTGTTTTGCTGCTGCTTGTCATCAGGAAATGGTTTTCTCCTCCAGTGAAACTCCCGCCCGCGGCTCTCGGCCACGAGGGCGGTGATAGCGGCGATCCCAGGCGGAAGCGTGGGCTGCTCTCCTACCTGAATGGCTGCTAAAAATAGGGCTGAACTCAGCCACCAGCTCGGGTATAAAAAAGGCACCTCCCAGGAGAGCCCGCAATCCCGCAGCACCCGTGGCCCAGGAGCTAGTCTTGACCCTTGTCCAAAGAGGCAGAAATACTGATGGAAAGGTAAAAACTGAACCAGTAAATAACCAATGTATTGGAATCAATCGAGGTAGGGTGGGGGTCATGGCTTTGTCGGGATTAAATTTAGGGGAATGATTTATTATGGAGTGGTTGGTGGGTTTTGGTGTTGATTGGGTGAAGGAAACTTGCCATTCTGATCCCAAAAGCGGGCCCAGGTGGGGTGGCTGGGTGTGCTGTGCTTTGGGATGATTCCCAGGCTGATTCCCAGCTCCAGGGTGCTCTGTACAAGCTGTGTTTTTGTGCTGGCTCCCCATATGCTGGTCACTGGTGGAGAAAGCCTGGTTTAGGTCTGGTTCTCTGCAGGGTGAGATTGGTTTGAGAGGTTAAACCAGCACGAGGCACTATCCTGGCTCTCTGGATTTCCAGTAGCAGTGTCTTTGGTTGAATTTTGCTGGTAAATGTAGAGCAGAAGGGCGATGGGAAGGGCAGGGGTTGGTGCTCCCAGCTCTGTTCCCAGCCCTGCGCTGGTGGGAGCTCATGGAAGGGCTGTGTCATCTCCAGGTGTCTGAGGCTGTTTCCAAGAGCCCACATCCCTTGGCCTCTCCAGGGGCTGGGATGATTTTTAGCAGCCAATATTTTAAGGAGAAACACCCCAAATTCAGGGTTGTGCGCTTGTCGGGTGCTCCTGGGGTGCTGTTTTTCATCAGAGTGTGGGAACACTCCACAGGATGATGGGATGGAGCCTGGGTGATGTGCTTGCTGGGTCAAACCCCCTGGGTGATGACCACCTCCCCCTCTGGGATGTGCCCAGCCCATCTCTGCCCTCCCCACGGTTTCGGTTCCTTTATCGAGGCTGTGGTTGTAAAACCCCACGTGGGCTGTCTGCATCAGGAGCTCGCAGATAACGACCATAAAACCGACTGATCATTAACCCTGAGCACAAACAACCCCGGACACCCCAGCACCCCTGAATGAGGGAGGTTTCATGAGGCCCAACCCGACTGTGCAGCCTGGAGAAGGCAAAAACCAGGCTGAAAATGTTTTTATCCACAGCAGAGCTCGGACTCCGGCAGCGGAGATGCCTCGGTGGGATGTGGGGAGGCAACCGTCGGGCAAGATCCTCTCACTGGACAGGCGAGGGGCCAAGAAAGTGCTGGAGATTTATGTCAAGCGCTCATTGAGCTGCCATGAAAACTCACTGGGGGCCAAAAAATCCCCTCAGGAGAAGGACAGAGGGCGAGGGAAGAAAGTAGATGGGCTACAGCGGTCAGAGAGTGATTTCTGCACATATTCACGTGACAAAGCCAGCCCCAGAAAGGACCAGGAAGAGAAATTCAAAACACCAGACCTGGAAGAGGTTCTGGATGATGACAGCAAAGCTTTCCAGGAGGTGCCTAAAGAGGGACTGAAGCCCAAGAGGAAAAGCACAAAAAGCTCTTCCCTGGGCAAAACACAACACTCGGGTTCAAAACCAACCTGGCTGAAAAGTTTCTTAAATCTCTTCTTCAAGAAGAGCCCTGAGGAGCAGAAGGAAAACGCAGGGCAAAAAGCAAAGGAGAAGGAGTGCAAAGCTCCTCAGGGCTCCAAACCAGAAGGAGCCAAAAAACACAGAGTGGACTCAAGCACGTCCCCACCGTCGGGCAGAGCCCTGAAGAAGAAACCCAGCCTCAAGAAGGTTTTCTCACTGAAGAAGCACGGGGAGGAGGAGCGGGGAGAGCCGGGATCAGGGGCGAGGAGCAAGCGCCCCGGCTGCCTCCCCCTGCGGCACGTCCTGGCCCCGGCCCAGCCAGGTGGGACCCCAGACCCCAGCCCAGCCCTGACCCCTTCCCTTCTTTGGGGAAAGCCATCATGTTTAGTGCTGGTTTCTAACCCCCTCCCAGCGTTTCCTGGGATTTAGGAGAGGTTTTGGAGACTCCAACTTGCTGCGCCAGGGTCGTTCTGCCCGCGCTGCGAGCACAGCCAGCCCGAGGCAGCTGTCGGCAGTAATCACCCAAGCACAGGTTTTCCTCCTCTGGCAACCAAGGGTCACGGTGCTTTAGTCTAAACCTGCGTTTGAGACCTGAGATTAGATCCTAAGCCACTCTAGAGCCGGCGTTAAACCGCTTGAGATTTGCCGTGGGGCCGGGCGCGGGCAGCTGGCGCTGCACAGCCCGAGGGACGCCCGAACCCACCCCAGCCCTGTCCTGACCGTGTCAAAATTGGGGCATTGCTGAGGAGCTTTGGCGGATTCGGGGCAGCTTTCGCAGCCTCTCGGTGGCGGCTCAGGGAGCGCGGCCGTTTCCTTCACCTTCGGAATGCGCTAATCCGGGCCGGGCACCGGCACCGGCGGGGTGCTCCCGGCCGCTGCTGAGCCCCGACAAAAGCCATCCTCACCCCCGATCCGTGTTTGTGTCCCCGCAGAGGCGGAGCGGCCCGATGGGTACTACACTCAAGTGTCGGAGGAGATCGGGCTGATCGTGCAGGGCAGCGAGAGCCGCGGGGGCAGCGCGGGAGCGCCGGGGGAGGAACCGCAGCCCCCCGGCACCGACGGGGTCGGTGAGTGTTGTGTTGGACTTGGAAACAAATCTGCACAGGATCTGACCCTGCTCAATCCCGATCCCAAGACTTTTGGGACAGAGATTTTGGGGGAGATTTTCACCATCAGGGTTTGATTGGCGAGGAAGGGAAATTCGGAGAATCCCAGAATGGTTTCGGGGTTGGAAAGGACTTTAGAGAACATCTCATTCCTGCCCCCCCTGCCACGGGCAGGGATACCTTCCACTGTTCCACACCAAGGACAAAATTCAGCGGCAGGAGCGTATTTTTCTTGGCTGAAGGTAACAAGGCAATAGGCTGAAATGGGTTTTGAAAAGATGGGGCGGATAAACACTGCTCAGGGAATTTTTCCTGGGGTCTAAGCAGAGCTTCTGGCTGTGTGAGGCTTGGACAAAGAGCAGGAGGTAACGTGGTGTCTCTCTGCACAGATGAAGCCATCAGGAGAATCGTTGCCCTGCTCCGGAGCGCAGGAGATGAGCTGGACAGGCAGGTGAGAGCAGAGCTGGGGGCATCTGCAGGGGCTGAGAGAACCTGGGCTGAGCTGGTGCTGCTGCAAAAAAAATCCAGCAAAGCCATTTCCCTGGGCAGGAAAACGCTCAGTAAAAAAATCAAGGAAATGGCGATTTTAATTCCTTACTCGGGCGTGGTCGTGGCTGTCTGTCTGTCTGTCTGTCCTTTCCCAGCTGCTGGTGTGGAGTGAGGGTGCCTGAGCCCTTCCCTCATGCTTGTGTCCCACCAGGTGAGGGAGGACGCGCGGCTGCAGCTCTTCTTCAGGGACATGTCCTACAGCTCCTTCAAGAGCCTGGCCGATGCCTACGTGCAGCGGGAGCTGACGGCCAGCAGGGCCGGTGTCAACCCCCAGGAGATCCAGTTCGCCTACACCGTGCATCTCACGGCCATGGTGGCGGGGATCTGCAGCCAGACCGTGAACAGGATCATGGGCTTCGGAACTCGCTACCTGGAGGATTCCTTCGCATCACCCTACGGCAAAATGCTCCAGGTGAGGAGGAGGATGAGCTCCCAGCGGCGAGTTAGGGCAAGGGGCTGGGGAAGCTGTGGCTGTCCCATTCTGGAAGTGTTCCAGACCACGTCGGACGGGGCTTGGAGCAACCTGGGGCAGTGGAAAGTGTCCCTGTCCTGCTGGATGAGCTTTAAAGGTCCCTTCCAATCCAAAGCATTCCATGATTCTGAGAATGTTTCCTTCTGTCTCAGCAGAACAGAGAGAAGTTAAGGATAGATCACTGTGACAGCCCGGACTGACGTTGGCTGCTGCCAAGGGCCTGTGGTGCCTGGGAACCCAAGGACCAAAATTTAGTGATGGGAGGACAATCCTCGATGGTGACCTGGATGTGGGGTGAACTTCTGAGCTGTGGATTTAAAATCTTTTAAGGAAAACCCCTCGACAGTGCCAGCGGTGGGAAATGCTTAAACCCCACCTGGAGGGGGCAAAAGAGTCTGTCAATCAAACAGAGCCCAAATTTCAGCCTGAGTTTGTGTTTTCGCTCCCGCCAAGTGCTTCTGTTGAACCTCGGGGGATCTTGCTGTTTGTGTACATGTATTTATTTACCTGCTTTTCTAAATGTATTTGTGAATGTACAACATAAATTTTTCTAGTTTCTGCTACCAGCCAAGAATCTGGTTTGGAGAAAACCCTAAAACTCAAATAAATTGGTGCCTAAATGCCAGCCAGGCTTGTCTGCTGGGTGTTGTGTTGTGGGTGGAAAAATGTTTACTTTGCTCCAGGGCTGCTCCTTTTCCAGCCAAATTCCAAGTGGCACGAGGGACTCTCAGAGCAGATCCACAGTGCTGCCCTGCCATTTTTACAGTTTATGGGCATTCCCTTTCCAGCAGAAGGAGATTTACGACTCAAAGCAGCTTGATCTGGCACCCAGAACAGGGTAAAGCTCATTCCCCAGCGGTGCAGGAGCTGTAACTCCCTCGAGGACTGACTGAGGGGATTTACAGCTGCTGGGGTCTCACCTGTGAGTCCTAAGAAGATGTGAAATGTCAAAGCGATTTAAGCCCTAATCACTGGGAACGTTTCCAGCTAATCTTTGCCCAGACCCCTAAGCAGGGCCATGGATTAAGGCAGCTCGGGGCTGGTGGGAGGATTGTCAGGGCTTGACGCGGTAGCACCAAGCAGCAGCATCTCCCCTGCAAGGCTGAACCCAGCCTGGGGTGAAGGAGATGCAGTTTTGGGGTTTGCAGTGTGCTGGGGGATGTTCTCGTGGGTTGAAGGTGATGGTGGTGGCAAACAAACCTGTGGGTCTGTTGTTGGTGCAATGTGTGGGGTGAGAACCCTGCTCTGCCCAGCAGCTCCTCACCGGCAGGATCTGACCTTCTCAGTCCTTGTCAAACCCTAAGAAAATGAAAATGGGGAAGCAGAGCCCTCAGAGGACAGAAGCAGCCCTTCCCCACCCAGATCCACATCCCCAGGGTTTCAGGGACTCGTTTTTATAAACACAGGGCTGAGCCACCGGCCGCAAAGGGAGGGAGGACACCGTGCAGGGGCTCCACCTCATTTAACCCGGGATAATTGGGAGCGAGAAAAACACGAAATCCCACTCCTGGGTCCTGCCTACAACAGGCACAGCATCAGCACCGCGATTCCTTTTAGCTGGGACCCAGCCCGGGCGATTTCACTGTGGGAGAAACTGAAACCGCCCTGTCTGTTTGTGACAGCCCCGACATTCGTTCCCTGCCCGAAACCCCGGGGCTGTGCGGGGCTGGGACAGGGCAGGGTGAGCAGGGCTGGCCATGTGCTAGGGATATGGTAAAAGGCTCACAGGATGCCCCAGTCTGTTTTGCATCATGCGGTGCCAGGGGTGGGCTGGGATTTGCATGGTGCAGAAAGGGGCTTTGTCTCTTCGCTGCCCTCCTGGAGGAAAGGCAGAGAACCCCTGTCCCAGAGGAAATCAGCTGCCAGTAGCACGTGGGATGCACCTGCCAGGTGAAACACCAGAGAGGAAAACTGATCATTCCCATTCCTTTCTCCTGCGCTATTCCCAATAACACAGCAGAACCAAATCCTCTCCTTCTCGGGTCACTGGAACCTTTTCCCACCCATTGGGACCGTGGTGCCAGGGGAAACAGGAGCCAAACCTGCCCAGCTCCTGCTCCCAAAAAACCCAACCCAGAGCAGGAGCCTCCTGTGCAGGGATGCTGCTCCAGCCGGGTGTTGTGTGATGAGGTCGGGAGTGCCTCAGTGCAGCAGCCCAGTCCTTCCAGGGAGTGACTTCAGCACCTCGAATAAATCTCCTGGTTATAAAACTGGGACTTGATTGCCTGTGGCCGCTGAAGATACTGAGAAGGTTTTAAAGAAGAGCAAGTTCGTAGTGCCAAGGGTTTGAGCCGTTTCCAGCTCTCGGCATTACCTTCATCCCTCCCTAAACATCCTGTTGTGGCTTTCCACAGCCAAGGCAATCGCGTCGCACGAAAATCCCCGGCTCACGGACACCGGCCATCTGGGCTCTGCTCCTGCCCGGCCAAAACACAGCCCTGCACAGCCCCCAGCCCGCCCAGGAGCCGGGGCTCCCTCCCAAAACCATCCCAGACCTCTGCCGGGATCCGGCGTCTCCAAGGGCGTCATCCCTAATCCTGCTTTGGAGAGCCGGGGGGAGGGAGGACAGCTTAGAAAATCAGCCCGGTGCTTAATGAGCCAATTAATGCAAAATTTGCTGTCACTAAGAGGATGATGACAGGTTTCATCTCACGGGAGCGTGGAGCTGAGCCAGGAAGGGCGATGCTTCCTCGGCGCTGTCCCAGGCTGTGGCGTTGGCACCAGGCGAGGGCACAGAGGGGGTTTGGCACCTCCTGGAGAAGCCCCCGTGAATCCCTGCAGGACAGAGAATCCCACAGGTCCCACGGGAGCATTTATAACTTTCCCAGACCTTGGCACTCAGGGCTGGGCACAGCTGAGTGGAGCAGGAGCATCCTACAGCTCTTTGTGCAGCTCCTGCTGGACTCCCTGGGGGCCTGAGGCAAAAAATGGGAACAGTTAATGCACAGGAACAGCTTCTTCCAGCCTGCAAACCCTTGTGCACTTCACATTCTCTCGTGTGTCTGGAGCAGTCACAGCAAGAGGTGATGCTTTTATCCTTCATGAACTCACCAGTGCTGGAGGAAAGTCCTTTAATAAAGGAAGGGATTTGCTTTCCTGAAGGCTGGAGGAGCTGGAGGCATGAATCACACAAATCTGAACTCTGATATCTCCAGGTGGACAGGCTGGGATGTGTGGGAGAGTCACCCAGAGAGGAGAAATTGTGAAATATCAGATACTGGGAAGACAAGAAATTAGGGGCTCCACTAAAGGTGTGGATCTGAAAGTCCTAATTTGGGCAGTTGCTCGCCTCCAGGATAAACCCAATAATTATTCTGTGTATCTTGGAGTCGGCAACATGCTCCTGTGGGTCCTGATACACAGAGAGCACCAGGGAGCAGCCCTGGCTGTGCTGTGACATTCACTTGGGGTCTCCAGGCAGTGACAGGCAGCTCCTGGTGACACTGCAGGGACACTCTGCATGTCACTCTGCTCCCAGGACACAATTCCTGCCATGGGGACACAGCAATGACTGGAGAAGGCAGGGAAAAATGTGTGAAATTTGGGGTGAAAGAGTGCTGCAGAGGGGCTGTCAGGATCCTGGGACCATCCTGTGTTTCCCTGCGCTGTCCTGGCCAGGCTGGTGCATGAACACAGGGAAGGAGAACCCGTTCCTTTCCCACATTCCCACATTTGTGATTCCCACACAACCCCAGCCCTAACTCATGGAATGTTTCCTCTCAGCATGCAGCTCTGGGGATTTGGACAACAGAAATGACACAATATTTACCAGCACTTAATAAACACATCTGTTAAAATGGTAATTTTGATTCTGTATGTTGGCAGCAGAATTGGATCGTTAAGGCAGAAAGGGAAAGGGAAAGGAAAGGAAAGGAAAGGAAAGGAAAGGAAAGGAAAGGAAAGGAAAGGAAAGGAAAGGAAAGGAAAGGAAAGGAAAGGAAAGGAAAGGAAAGAAAAGAAAAAAAAGAAAAGAAAAGAAAAGAAAAGAAAAGAAAAGAAAAGAAAAGAAAAGAAAAGAAAAGAAAAGAAAAGAAAAGAAAAGAAAAGAAAAGAAAAGAAAAGAAAAGAAAAGAAGAGAAATCCCCTGCATTTCTCCCTGATTTTTTAACCATGCTCCCAGGCAATGCGAACAGTACAAAGGCAGTTTGATTTTCGTTGAATATCCACAGGTTTGGGGAATGTGGTGCTGCTGTAGGGCCTTACTGAGGGGGGAGAGAAAAACAAACCCAAATCTTTGGGTTTTGCTGCTGCAAAAACATCATCCAAGAGTCAGGCAAGGGCAAAACCTTTTCATCAGGGAGCAAATATGAGGAATATTTGCAAACCTAACCCAGCGTAACACCCTGCATCCACTCCTTGTGTAACACCCTCTGGCTTTAAGTGTCTTATACAAGCCTTTACTCACTCAGCACTGAGCTGTGCCTAAGCTGGGATTGAGGGAGAATCCTATTTAGGAAAACACCCTTTGATGAAGAAAGCATGAAGTGAAGAGGAATTTTTGCACGGATGTTTCCAAGTGTGACGGGCACAGCAGTGCCATGACCATCTCCATCCAGAAGGGCTCCTGGGGCATTGCAGACACCTCGGCATGAGAGGGGAGCCCTGATTCAGCCCTGAGCATCCCAGCTGGCTGTGGTTGAGGATTATGAGAGCTGTTTTGATCAGGGGAAAATTTCTGTTTTTAGCACAGGCGGCAATTAAAATAGCTCGCGAATCTCAACGCCTCGGGGAGCTGTCATAAAAGGAGGAAGAAAATCCATCTTCTGGACTCCCCTGCAGCCAGAGATGAGCCTGGAGGGAGCAGAGGAGAGGAGAGCCTGAGGTTCACCTGGTGGAAAAGGACAAGCCGAGACCTCGAGCCGGATAGCGCCGCTTCGATCTGGAGATGGCTGTGGAGGATCTCCGGGCTTCCAGCACCCCTTTCTCACTCTCCTTTTCAGGCAGTGGCTTCCTGGCCCTGTACCAGGTTGGGGTGGTGCAGTCCCTGCTGGAGTTGGCTCCTGAACTCCTCAAGTCCGCCTGCAAGGTCTACGGCTCCTCGGCCGGGTCGCTCATCGCTGCCGCCGTTGTGTGTGGCGTCGGCCTCGGTAAGAAACCCACGGCCTCGAGTCCTTAGGGCAGTTTTGTTCCAGAATCCCGGGGGCTTTTGTCCCATAAACCAGGGGCTTTTGTTCCAGAAAGCCAGGGTGATGCCTCGGGGTGCTGCTGGGGCTGGTGGAACTCTCCTCGCCCACCAGGCGTTACAGAAAGCTGAGGTGCTGCCCTGTTTGGCAGCTGGCATGGCACAGTTTTGGGTGGTGTGAGTTGAAAAAGCCGTTTCTTGCAGCTCCCTGGCTTCTGGTGGGCAGATCCTGCAGGGGAAAATCTGGCTGTTCCTGTGTTCCACTGGGTCATTTTCCTGCTCCTGCTGGAGGAGCAGATCTCTGGCCCTCCTGCTCAGAGGTCCGAGGGGTGCTGAGATGTGTCCCAAAGCCAGCCCGTGCAGCCGTGGGGATGGATTTGTCCATGTAAAGCCCCTTTTTCCCTCTGGATCAGTTTCCTTGGGATCCTCAGCTATGAGGGGCTGTCACACAGGTATCTGTAGGGCTGGCAGCTTTGTCTGCATGGCACTTTGGGTTGTCCCACTCACCCTTCCCAGATGAAGGGAAGATGCCATTCCCATCTCTGGGTTCACCTTTCCCTGTGGCCAAAGCTCAGGGGCTCCTCAGCAGGATATTCCTGAAGGAACAGCACTCGCTGCTCCAGCCCAGGGCTGGGATCTCTCTAATTGCTGCTAAACGGGTTTTCCTCTGACCTTCTTTCAAGTGTGGGAACGGGCCCCTCTAGCAAGAAGATCCTCCATGTGTAGAATTAATTCGGAGTGGTTAATCCACTTTTAATAATCACATCCTCCCATATTTCCAATTAGTGCCCATGTGTAAACAAGCGTACACAAGACTTAAGGCTCTGAAGGCTGATCCAAGCTCTCCTTTGAGCAATGGGGACATTTAGGACAAGCAGAGGGTTTTGGGGACCAAATAACGATGGAGAAAGCTGGGAGGGAACACACAGTTCCTGAAACCTCTGGTAGATGCTGGAACTGTTCTGCTGCAGCTAAAAATAATCCAAAACATCGGCAAATATGTTTAGACAAGGCAGAAAGGAACATTTCTGCCCACGTGGGGATGAACTCCTCCACAAATAAGCAAGGGACCCAAATTTTCTGATTCCTCCTGTTGCTGTACTGGGCGGAGCTGGAGCTGTACAGTAATAGAAATTTGGTTACATTTGGTAACTGTTCTTGCTGTGGGCACCAGTCCTGAACTGGACATCTGCTTCCCTGGGGTGGAAGGCATCATCTGCTCAGAGAGGCTGAGGTGATCTTGTGCCCAAAATATCTTCCTCGGAGGAAGAAAAGACGTTTTGGGTAATGATGGCTCTGACTGGGTTTCTAACAAGGAAAATGAATGTGACGCAAATTCTGTCATATTCACACTGGGGACGATAGGGGCAAAAAGAAGGTGATAGATGTGTTTGGGGTGGCTGCAGTCAGGTGCCTGTCCTGGCCCCGGCTGGGTGAGGAGCCAGGCTGCCCTCTGTGACCCCAGCGGTCACCTCGTGGGGACACGATTGTCACCAGCTGCTGCAGGCAGGGACAGTCCCACTGCTGCCAGGGTCATACCTGACCCGCTCCAAGTCAAAACCCCATCCAGAGCCAGAGCCCCCCCAAGCCGGGCTCGGCTCTCACCTCCTCCCCGGCAGTTCTTCCAGGTTTCCAGGACACAGAGCAGCCAGACAGTGCCCTGGGGATGCCCCACCTCCCTGGGGTGTGCCCGGCTCTTTCGGCATCTCCGCGGACCCCGTGTAAACCCGCCTGGCATTAATCGTGGCCCCGCACGGCCTCGGCATCTGCTCAAACACTCGTAACCCCTCTTAATGCCTGTGTTGCTCCAGTTGCCTTTGGGACACCGCACCTAATCTGTCTGTCCGTCCGCACAATCCCATGAGATGGCACGGAAACCTCTGCCCCTCCAAAGCCGTGGTCTGTCCCCCGCGGCCTCAGGCTGGTGCAGGGTCTCAGGAGCCCACCCGGGTGCCAGGACAGCTCTTGGCAGCTCTTCAGAGCTGGATGAGCTTTCACTGCAAGAGTTTAATCCCCTCCAGGTGGGAGATTCCCCCAGGTCAGCTCCCCACATCAGCAAAGGGACCAAATTCCCTCCACGGGATATGGCTGCCCACGGGGTTCACTGCCCTCCTGTTCCTCTCCATCACCACAGAACCTGCAAAACCTGGAGTCTCCCGAGCCCTTGGCCGGGGCTCTGCTCCTTTAATCCAGCTCCATGTGCAGACTGACACATGTCATGGCTAACACCACCCCAGAGGTCGCCTGGGGCACTCAGGTCAGCCGGAATCCCAGAAACGTGGAGCCAGGACAGGCGGCCTCAGGAGATTCCTGAGCAGAGCAGGTGGCCCTGGTCTTCAGCCGGGAGCCAGCCCAGCTCCCTGTAGAGCCTGGGGCTGCCCACGTGGAGAACCGGAGGTGGAGGCAGGAATGTGATGTGCAAGTCACATTGTCCTGGATAACTCAGTGCCTGTGCCTGTGTCCCCCTTCCTGGGGCTCTCAGGAGCCTTTCCCCGATCCCCACCAGGAGCACCTTGAGGACTCACCTCTGGCACAGATCAGGATTTCACCAGTGGGGTCACACAACCACACAATGTCCTTTGAGGACGTTATGGGGGTGATCCACCCCCCTCTGCCCTGCCACAACATCCCTCCTTGTAGCAGCAGTGTCATCCTGGGGTCACACAGAGGGGCTGCAAGGAGCTTTATCTGTGAGCAGTGTTAAAAATAGGATTAAAAATATAACTGTTAGTGCAGCAGGGTTATTGACATTGTCTCCATCTTTCCCCCTGCCTCTCTTTCAGATGACTTAAAGGAGTTTTTCTTTGCACTGGCAACGGAAGTCAGGAAAACCATCCTGGGCCCCCTCTCTCCCAAGTGCAGCTTGCTGGCCAAACTCAAGACTGTCCTGCAGCGGATGCTCCCCGAGGATTCCTACCTGCTGGCCTCAGGGCGGCTGCACATCTCGCTCACCAGGGTAGTGGATGGTCAGAACGTCATGGCCTCAGAGTTCAGCTCCAAGGAGGAGCTCATCCAGGTACGGATCCCTTCCTCTGATGCTGTGGGAACACTGTTTTCTACTCGAGATGAGGACAATGTCAGGAGCAGTGGTCCCACCACAACAGGCTCTATGAGCTTTGGGGGAGGGAGGAAGGTGTGAGCTCCAGGGTCAGATGGTACAAACAGAGCTAAAAGAGCAGCAGGTTTGTTTCCAGCCTCACGCAGCCAATGCTGGGGCTCTAATAATGACTCTTTGCAAAGCCATCCAGTGCTGATGGGACCTCTCAGCTCTCCCCACAGGTCTCTCCTCAGCCAAGCCCCTCTGGCTGTGATTTTCCTGGTTGCCTCAGCACTTTCCTGGGAGGGAAGTGCTGGACAAAGCTGCTGCCAAACAACAAGCAGCTCATTAACCAGTAAATTATCTGCTGGGGGTAGAATCCCTAGCAGAACTAACTGGGTCCCTTGACTGGGCAGAGAGTAGAGGATGGCAACTCCACGGAGATGTTGGCGTTCACCCCATGGTGCGTCCTCTAGGTGACCCAGGAGCCCGGGATGTTCATTCCCTGCTGATGAGATTGGTTGCAAACGCCCCAGCAGCGGCTTTACCACTGACAAATTCCAGCAGGGCCAGGATGCCTTGTGAGGGTGTCTTGGTTTTGTCCAAAAACCCTCAAAGATGGAAATTGGCCCCAAAGTTTCACCAAAGGGCAGTGTCAGACAGTGATATGTAGATTTATACCTATGAATTCGGGCAGCTATAAAATTACAAAATGCAGTGTTGTGCCCTGCTCCAGAGAAGGGTTTCCACTTTAATGAAATGAGATGTTGTCCCCTTCTCGAAGCCTTTCTTGCCACAGTCCAGAGCAAAGTCCAGGTGGCACCAACAGCTTGGCTCCAGGCTTCATCAAAGCTGGATTTTCAGGCACCCAGTCAACAGCTTTAGTCCAGAAGAAATTTGACAGGAACACTGACTTCTGCAATCCCTCTCTTCCCCAGGCTCTTCTCTGCAGCTGCTTTCTTCCTATTTACTGTGGATTCATCCCTCCATCCTACCGAGGAGTGGTGAGTGATATTTCCTCTAAAACAGGCTCCCAGCAGGGTTCGAACTTTACATTCCTCGGAGCAGGGAGGGTTAGATGTGTCCAGGCTTTTTTTTTTTTTTCGTTGATGGAGGATGATAAAGCCTTTTAGCTTGTTCTCCACCCATACTAAGATGACAGCTGGGCGGCATTGCCATCTGGAGAGCCCTCTCCTGCTTTGCCCATGGACTGAGTGTGGATAACCAAACCCAGCCTTGCTGATGTCTGAGTGAGATGAGGGGACACCCACAGTGGGGACCTTGAGACACCCTCCAGTGATCCCAGGCAGGGTCTGTCTGCAGCGCAGGCTCATCTCTGGGCTCAGGTGCTGATTAGAATGGTTCAGATATTGGGAGTTCGTGGGAGGATCCTCTCCCAGCCCAGCGCATTTCCCTGCTCTGTGCTTGTCTGAGGGAAGGAAGAGTTCAGCGGTGTTTGCCAGTGCAGCCACTACCAGGGCTGGGGCAGGCACGGTTTCTCTGGTTTGGGTTAAAAAGGACCTTAAAGCCCATCCCATCCCACCCCAGCCATGGCAGGGACATCTTCCACTGTCCCAGGGTGCTCCGAGCCCCGTCCAACCTGGCCTTGGGCACTTCCAGGGATCCAGGGGCAGCCACAGCTTCTCTGGGCCCCCTGTGCCAGGGCCTCCCCCCCCTCACAGGGAAGGATTTCTTCCCAACATGCCATCTAACCCTAATGGCTGTGGGAAACCATTGCCCCATGTCCTGTCACTCCATCCCTTGTCCAAAGTACCTCTGCAGCTCCCTTGGAGCCCCTTTAGGCATTGGAAGGGGGTCCAGGGCCCCTGGAAGTGTTGCAGGATGGGGCTTGGAACACCCTGGGACAGTGGAAGGTGTCCCTGCCCATGGCACAGGGTGAGGCAGGATGAGCTTTAAGGTCCCTTCCCCCTCACCCCATCCTGGAGTCTGTGATTGCCGTGCGAGGCCCCTCTGCTTGAACATTTAATTGCATCAGCTGCAACTTCCAGTCCCACTGAGGTGGGTGATAAATCCAGATTCCTTTTGGAATACAGCAATGGACATTTTCCTTGCCCAGTGAGTAACCCCCTAGGGATCTGCAGGGAATTATTACATGTGGGGCTCCTACCGATCGAGCTTAGGACTCCAAAGTTGTACAACACTGTGCATTTGGTGATGTCTCAATTAGCTCTTGACTGCCAAAAATTGTTGTACAAAGCTTTGTGAAGGAAAATAATCACATTTCCAGTTCTATAACTGCTGTGGATTACAGCACCTGGTCAAGGGGCTGGCTGGGTGCCACAGGCAGGGTAGGGGAAGCAGATGGCAAAGGGATGAAGAGCACGGGTGGGAATAGACGCTGTTGGAAGGGGGAAAAGAGGACAAGCTGGGACAGACTCATGGCAGGAGTGTTACCAGTGCAGCTGCTGCTTCCCAGCCTGGTGACACTGCAAAGTTCCCAAACCCTCCCTCTGCTCTCCCCCAGCGCTACGTGGACGGAGGCTTCACGGGCCTGCAGCCGGTGTCCAGCCTGGAGGAGCCCGTGATCACCGTGTCCCCATTCACCGGCGAGCTGGACATCTGTCCCCGGGACTGCCCCGCCATCTTCTTCTGCTTCCAGATCTTCAACGGCAGCATCCAGATCTCCATCGAGAACCTGTGCAGGATCAGCTACGCTCTCTTCCCTCCCAGCACCATGGTGAGCCCCTCAGGACTTCTCCCAGCTTAGTTCTGCTTAAAATAAATTAATGCTGCCCCTGCCTTCTCAAGATTGAAGGTTGAGCTCAATCTCCACTATTAATTAATGGGATTTCAAAGGGGACAGCACCCACTGCTTCTGCAGTACATTTTTGGGGTGGGGGGGACATTGCTGATGGGTGGCCACAGCCTGCAAAGGACCAGATGAAAACAGATGATCCCTACGTCCATTCCAATCCAAACCATTCTGTGTTTCTCTGACTGGGGCTATGGTGGCTGGAAACCAACCAGGGCTTGCTGCCTTCCCAAATGGGCCACCCCAACCCTCCACAAACAGCTTAGAACAGATCCTGTAGGGCCCGGATCAGGGCTATTCAGTGACCTCAAATGTTTTTCCTTGCAGGTTTTGAATGACATTTTCTCCCAGGGGTACCAGGACACTGCCCTTTTCCTGTACAGGAACAGTAAGTGACACCCCAAGACCCAAAGGGCACCTCTGGGTGTGACACACACAAACATCAGCTCTTTTCTCTCCATGTCTCCCAGATGCCTTTGGCTTTAACTACTTTGACGGCAATTTCCGCTTCGGCAGCACCTGTGGGAAGAACGACTCTGGACAATCCAATGGGGCACACCCCGGCCTGTACAAAAGGGTCCCTCAGTGCCTGACCCCTTACTTCCTGCCAGGTGAGGATTCGTGGGGTTCAGCTTGAGGGTTTAGGGCTGCTGCAGCCTTCAAGGGGAGCAGTGTTATATCTAAGATACCATTGAGTTGTTTATTACAGTAAATATTTCTGTCAGGAAAAGACTTTGTAAGAGTGGCTCAAGCTGGACTCTGACCTGAGCTTCAGTACCTACCTGAGGATGACAAGAGGAATAATTGCATTCATTTCATTGTTTCTAATTACTGATCTTTATTTGCTTCTGTGCTGTCATTCCTGGCTGCAGGCTTGTGGAAGAAAGAGCAGGTGAACGGGCTCCAAGACCCACTGGCGAAGGTGCTGCTGCAGCCATACAGGCTTCCAGCTTTATTCAGGAAGGGGTAAGAACAACCCAGCAGAGGCATCAGAGAATGACACACAAACCAGGGGGTGTGCTGGGGCAGCTGAAGGGATTCGGTGTTCCCTGAAGACCCAAGGGAGAGCCGGAATATCTTGCAGGAACACCATAGGATCACCTGGTTATGGGAAAAATTATTACAGTGAGCACTTACCATGGACACCCTCCCCTTCTGCTGCCTTTACCCATCATTAACTCAGTCCCCTGTTTGCTTTTGCAGGATGAAGAAGGTGTGGGGGCTGCTGGAAGGTGTCAGCTCCCTGCTACAGCGAATCCACAAGCTCCTCCAAATTTTGGTGCCTGGTTTGCCAAAGAGAGCTGGGGACAGAAGGTGAGGGGCTGGGGGATGCAGACCCTCGGTGGATGGAGTGCAGGAGGCAGAGCAGGGAAACCTTTGGGAACCTCACCTGTGGGTCATTGATGCTGAGCGTGGCTAAAAACTCCAAATCTGGAGTAGCCCACGTTAAAAATAGCTATTTCCCCCCCTCTGTGATATTATTTTGATATCTCAAAGGAGCTACAAACCAGCTCAGTGCCATTTCCCTACTGCAATACATTCATGTTGCAGATTTTTATCTGTTGGGCTCTGGCCTGGCAGGACATCAGACACATTCACCAAGATCCTGAGAGATATTCTGGCACAAAGCTCTCAAGGATTTAAGGCATTGAACTTGTCACACTGCTTTTAATCCGTATCTCCCCAAAACCTGCTTGTGAGTTTGTGCCTGTGCAGCTGCCCAAGAGATCGAAGGGATTTCACCCTGAGGCAGCTGCAAACTCCTCAGCTGTGAGAAAGCCCTTTGGAGTCAAACATTCCTGGGGCTGCTCATCCCTGTCAGTCCATCGAGCCTGACTCAGCTCTCACCTTCTCCCCACAGGTAACAAGGATCATCCTGCATGGGCCCTGGGGGTCTCCAGTGCTGTCTCAGGATGTGGTGAGCACCACCAGCATGCACCAGCATGGCTGATGGCTGTCAAAGGAATTTTTGGGGAGTGTTTTCTTCAGAACCTGCCTGGTTGTGCCTCCAGTGCTGCCACTGCAGTGCCCCTGCTCAGGCTGGACCTGCTTTTCCACGATGGCCAAGGCAAAGCTCTGGGGCTGCTCCTGGGACCCACCCCAGGCTGTAGGGGCCACCTCAGCCCAGTCCTTTCCCTGCCCAGTCCATCTTCTCCCCAACAGCAGCATCCCTTCCCTGATTTAATGCAGATTACAGGGTGGGCATTTACCAGAAAATGCCATGTTTATGTGTTTTCCTCCTACTCAAAAACTTTCAGAGAGATTCCTCAGAGGAAGAGAGAGAGAGAGGGAGAAAGGGAGGTAAACCTTAAGGAGCCTCACACTGGGCAGGAACTAATTTTTGTCCAGTTCCCTGAGGTTTTTTTACCAATTATCAATTCTTGAGCCTCACAACCCCCATAGCTCTGCATGATTGAGGGGGCACTCCTACCCCCAGCCTGTGGAAGTGGGATTGCATTTGGATCCCCCTGGAAATTGCAGCTGTAGAGAAACCTAAAGATTAACTTCCTCCTACTTCAGAGTCCTGCAGGCTGCATTTCCTGACATTTCACAAATAATTGAGTTCTCCTGCCATTGTCTGTAAGTCAGGGCCACACACAGAGCATGGCCCAGGCAAACACACCCTGTACTGCTGGTCTGTACACAGAATTAAGTGGCAGCACTTTGAGTTTTCCCAAATTTGTGTTGCACATCAGAGGCTGAAGGATTGGCTTTGCCCCAAGTGTGTCTGGTTGGTTCCCGACAGGCAGCAAATGGATCCCAACAGCACCAGCTGTTTATTGGAGTAAACAGCCTGTTTAATTGCACAAAGGGAAAGGGAACAGAGGGAAATTTCATCCAAAGAGTCCTGGAGACTGCAGGAATGAATGTGGGGAGTAGCTGAAGGCAGCTTTGATGTAACCAGCCTCAGAGTTAGCGATGAATGCTCTGTGAAAGATCAGTATCCTGTGTTCTGCCATCTCTGGTTGAATTCAGTGACCTGGGAATATCTTCTCCGGCATGAGTTCGGTAAAAGAAACCAGGATGGTTATTCCATAGAATCACAGAATGGTTTGGGTTAAAAAGGACCTTAAAGATCACCCAGTCTCACCCCCGGCCATGGGCGGCGACATCTTCCACTATCCCAGCGTGTCCCAAGCTCTGCCCAACCTGGCCTTGGACACTGCCAGGGATCCAGGGGCAGCCACAGCTTCTCTGGGCACTCTGTGCCAGGGCCTTCCCATCCTCACAGGGAACAATTTCTTGCCAATGTCCTGTCTAACCCTGCCCTCCAGCAGTGGGAAGCCATTCCAACTCATCCTGTCTCTCCAGTTCCTGATGAGCAGCCCCTCTCCAGCTTTCCTGCAGCCTCTTCAGATCTTAGAAGTAGTTCAGGTCTCCACAAAACCTTCTCCAGGCTGAACAGTCCCAACTTTCTCAGCCTCTCTCCATAGGGAAGATGCTCCAATTCCCTTATAACTTTCTGGCCCATTTTGATGGATCCCATTTGCATGGGATCCTGCCTGCTCCTGTTTTTGATCCACCCAGGATTGATTTACATCTCTCAACCACTGCAGCCAAAGCCAGGCTGCTCAAATCCAGCTGTTCCTGCCACAGGGCAAAGTGGAAGGCTCAGAGACACCCACCCCTCCCCAGGCAGGGACAATCAAACCATTATTTGCTTTTGTATCTCTGCTCCCTCCCACTTATCCAACAGCTCCTTTTCCAGGCTCCTGTAAGAACCAATTCCACCTTCAGGCAGGATTTTACCATTTCAATCAGCCTAAGGAAGTTACTCTGCTGAAACTGGGATTAAAATTCCCCCAAGAAAATTATCATCTAGGAATTGGACTTCCAAATCCATTAAATGCATCTGCAAACTTCAGCCACAAACAGGAGCGCAGCTTGAACTGCCCAGGGTATCTCACCTGCCCTATGTGGTATTTGATCACAAAAAAAATGAGTAAAACTTTGAGAACTTTAACAAAAAACAACCTGCAAGGAATCCCCAAACTAAAATGTCTCAGCACAGAGCCCTCCAGCTCCAAACCTGCAGGAATGAGTAAGAAATAAGAATTTAATGACTCAATATTCAAATCAGCTGAGTTTTGCTTTATTAATCCCTCATCTCTTCAAGCAAGCAAAGCTGGTGCTGTCTCCTCTCATGAGGAGCTTGGGGCTAATAGCAACAGGAAACTTTGCCAGAGGCAGTGGATAGAGGCAAAGCTTGGCATTGATTGGAATCACCTTGTGCAGGAGTTTGTTTCACCCCAGGGAAGCAAAGTGGGAACCCCAGGTGCACCCAGATGGGATGGAACCAGCCTGAAATGCCTCCTCCAGGGGTGGGAATCACCCAGGGGCTGGGACAGAGATGGAAGGGGCTGTGAAATTGTTGTCACAGTCCGTGTGCTCCTTGGGGCAGGTCAGGCTCTGTTCCAAGTTGATCATTGCCTCTTTAAAACATAAACCGGGGCCAAAGGCAGCAGCAGTGTCAAAAATGCTCTTCTGAGGCTGGCCTGGCCCTAAAGGGAATAAAACCACGTTGGTCAGTCTGACAGACACCTCTGGCAGTTCATGTGGGACAAACTGAATTCAAATGCCTGGGCAGAGCTGCTTCCCTTCCTCCTGTTTTCTAAAAGGCAGCAGGTTTTGGTATCCTTAAAACATCACCCTTGTACCCTTATCCTGTTGCTTGTCTCGTTCTGCTTTGAACTCAGCAGAAATGTGAAGCCTGAAGGAAGGGAAGAGAGTTTGGACACAACCCAAGACAGCAGGAGCTCCCTCTGGAGCTGGATCCCACTGCAGGTCTAGGGGAGGAGTCTGACCCATGCAACCGAGCCCAGCAAAGCCAAACACGTGCCCAGTCCTGCCTGTGGCCCCAGCTCTTGGCTGCAGGTGCTCTGTGCCAGTCTCTGCTTCTAGTCTGGGTATTAAGGAGGATGCAATTCCTTGTGCAGTTGTCCTGCTGGGCACATGGAGAATAAACAAATCCGTTTGGATAACCTGCTAATCCAGCCCCAGCCTCAGGGGATTGCAGGCTCCAGACACTTGTTCTTTGGAAATAACACTTGTTCGAGAAATCAGGTACAAGTTGTTCACAAGTTTCTCCCCCTGCTGCTTTGGTAGCATTGATGATATTCTAGTTTTGCACAGATAAACACTGAAATAGTGTTTTCCTGGCCTTGATCAGCAGGGCTTTTCCTTCCCAGAACTAGAAAATCTGATGTGCTTCTCCTCAGGAGACTGAGACCCTGGACTCACCCTTTGGCTGCTCTCTGGCCTAACAAATGAGCCCTGATGCCTCCAATAGGAGGAATTTTTCACCTGAGGCAGGTGAAAACTGTTGCAGCCCAGCTGCAAACCAGAGACAGTGATTCCTGATAGTCCAGAGCTGCCCAACATCCAAAGAAACCTTGATCCTACCGTGTGACTTCCAAAAGCTGCAAGTAGCTCAGACTGATGGCGCTTTTACAAAAACAATCAGGGAAGCAACTTGTACAGCCTAGCACTGTGTCCTGCATTTCTTAGTGGGTCTAGAGTTGGTTTGTTTTCAATGGAAATATCTTCCTTGCTTCCATTTTATGTTTTCCAAACTTTTCTTTTTAGATCTGGAAAGGTAACAATCCTATTCTTTCCCCTTTATATTCCTCATTTGGTGTGGGCCTCCTAGATATAGCAGAACAATATTTGGGTCTTTTTTTCACTTTTTATGTAATTTATGTGGCTACATTTTAATTAATTATCATGTTGAAAGAGCTGTGTAATTTTTCCTAAGCTGATAATTTCTGAGACATTGAAAGACTCAGAAAGAAAAAGAAAATAAAGAATAAAATTGAAAGAAACATTGCATTTCATCAGATGTTTCTTTGTATTTTCTGGTAACAATGAACTGGAAACTGAGATACTAAGGACTCATGGTTTTCCATGCAAAACTAAAATGGGAAAGGGCATTACTTTGCATAGGATTGCAGAAAACTACAGAGTTTGGATTTAAACCAGCCTTGTGTTGCTTTAAAATTACACAAGTAGAGGTTTACCTGCAGCTCTAACATGCTTTCCTTGCATTAAGTATTTCTGTGGCTGCAGCCAGAGTTCCTAAGGAGAAGGTACCTTGAACCCTTGAGACACTCCTGATGAAGGGATGTGTGGGCAGAACCTGTTATTACCTCACAAAATGAGTAAATACATGGCTTTCCCCATGGAAAGATCTCCTTTTTCACAGAGTCCTTCTGACCCAGCCACAAATGAAGGCTCAATCCTCACCCAAATCGAAGGTGACAGTTCTGTGGGAGGTGTCACTAGTGACCCCTGACCTAAGAGGGGACTTTCTCCCATTCCTGATGTTCTCACCTGCCCTAGAGCCTCTTTGAGCACTGACATCCCTGGGCAAGTGTCACTTGAAAACTGATGAGGTAAGGGAAGAGCTGGTTCTTTACCTTCCTGGGGTTTGAGAAGGTGGTGGGGGGCTTCCTATTCCTCATTATGCACTGCCTGGCTGATCCCTGGGTTCTCTTTGGCGTCATCCTCATGATCCATGGCTCTGGAGTGAGGAACTGTCAGTTGTGGCTTCAGGTGCAGGGCCTCCTCACCATTCTGATATGATTCATTGGCCAAGGAAAGCGTGAAGCCCTCAAAGTAATTCACCTGGACTTCACCTGGTGGAAGAGAATCCAGCTCTCACTGCTTGTTGCTCAACTTCCAGGTCTGCTGGCTGGCAAACAGGGATCCCCAGGGCTCAGGGATCACCAAACATTGCTGCTTTATGCATCAGGGTTTATCAAACACCACACAGGGCACCTGAGCCTGCGCTTCTGTCCTGGGACATGTGTTCCCTGGGACAAAGCTCTGCCATGCCCAGTGTGGCAGAGAAAAGGGAAGTGTGGCTTCAGAGGAAGAGGCCGGAACTCAAATAATCCCCAGGAACACAAGCATTTCTCTGCCCCGCTCACTCTGGGGCAGCTTTTCTTACCTTGTACCAGCAAACAGATGTTAGGGAAGCACCCAACCTACCTGTCCTCACTCCCAGTCACTTACTGAGTCTCTTTAAGAAGGAGATCGTGTCCTGGTAGCCATCGATAAAAAAGCGGTCCATGGCCTGTGGGGGGAGGTGGCAGTCAGGGCAGCTGGGCAGCTGCAGGGACTCATGGCTCTGGGTACCTGGAAGAGTGGCTCACTTGGAATGTGGGAAATTGAAAAATGTGCATTAAGCGGCGGATATTCAATTTTGAGATCTGCAAGATAGAATCAGAGAGCTGGAAGGTCAAGAAGGCAGCTGGGCCATCCTTGGGGCAGATGTCGTACTCGCCGGCAAAGGCGGAGATGGTGATGGTGCTGCGGGACACGAAGTCGGCTGTCCACATGGCCAGCTCCCCGTCCACGTAGCGCTGGGAGAGAAAACAGGGAGCCCTGAGCCTTGCCCCTGGCACAGAGAGCAGTGCTGTTCACACGGGCAAACATCTGGGGTTTGTTCCCCACCTAGGCCCCACAAGACTGAAATTCTGCAGCTCCAGAGATCCCCTTCCCACCCATGGCTCCATGCCCGCCCTCCTCCCTTCCAGCAGAAACATTACTGTAATGGAACTGGGAGGAAAGAGCAGCAGAAGGGAGTTGAGGCAACCCCAGGGACAAGGGGAGGATGGATAATTTTGTGAGAAGCTCAGTTCTGTCTGTAGTGAGGTCAGGGTGCTGTTCTTCCCTCTGCAGACACTGTGGGAACACAGCCTTGAGCTACTTTGGTGGCAAACACAGGTACAAATGTCCTTAAAGCCACCACTGGAGAAAGGACAGAGCCTGGAGGGACCCTGGGCTTGAACTGGGAGAGGGTCTCCAGACCACAAGGCTACTCACCACCCCACGGTACTTGGGAGGGGAAATTCCAAAATACAAGGGGATGAAGCAGCTGCACATCAGGGCCTGTGGGTGAAATGGGAAGAACAGAGATGAAGGAAGAGCTACAGAAACTGCTGCCTTTGGGAGTGGTGGCTCGTCTGTGAATGCCAAACCAGTGCTCCCCAGGTGGGTTATTGGGCACCACTGACTGCTGCACACCACACCGTGTCTGATACCCACAGTCAGGGCAGAGAAGTAGGAAGGGAACCTGTGAAATGCCTCAATTTGCTCCCTGCACGCTCAAAATAACTCCGCCAGCAAGCAAAGGGGCTGATTTTTAAAAATTATTTCAGCTTGTCTGGATTCAGAGGGTGGCAAGGACACAAATCATGGCATGGATTGCAATGGACCAGGGCCTGCTAGGATAAGACAGGGGGTGGTGTTTTTTAACTAAAAGGGGGAGATTTAGATATTGGGAAGAAATTTTTACCATGAGGGTGGGGAGACCCTGGCACAGGTTGCCCAGAGAAGCTGTGGCTGCCCCAGCCCTGGAGGTGTCTGGATGGGGTTTGGAGCACCCTGGGATAGTGGAAGGTGTCCCTGCCCATGTCAGGGGGTGGAATGAGATGAGCTTTAAGCTCCCTTCCAACCCAAACCTGCCTGGGATTTTGTGCTGTGGGACATGGCCAGGCAGCAAATCTCACATAGTTCCTCCCTCATGGGGTGGCTGTGGCAGCTCCCACCTGGATCAGCTCCTCTTTGGTGTCAAACTCGGACACTGTCACTGTTCTCCAGTCGTGCAGGCGGGTGAGGACAACTTGCAGCTTTCCAGACACCAGCTCATGGGCATTTGGAGGCAGGAATTTGCGTAAGGCTTCCCTTAGGAGCCTAAGCACTCTTCCTCCAGGGGCTAACCCCAGAAAAGAGATTTTCAGTCTACTGAAGACATAGTTCTTGATCTCATCTGAAGGAAAGCAAAGCAAAGCAATCATTCTGCATCCCTCATGTTGTTATTTAGGTACTATTATGTGTTATTTATATACTTTCTGAGCTGCACTTCCACTTGGGAAAGGGATATCTTACCCTGCTGCTAAATGGTCATTTAGAGTCATTGTTTTCATTAGGGATGAAGCTCTCATGAGTGGACCCAAATTTTCTAAGGACTTTCAATATTGCAGGAGGCAGAAACATTTTTTTTTCTTTTCCCATTTCTCTGCATTTTCTCCACAAGGCATCTTAAAAAGTTTTAGACATCTGGGAGAAAATTGACAGGAAGACTTTGTATAACATTTCTTCCTGTTAGCTCTGCATCTACGCTGTGTTAAAGTCTTTTCCTTCCCCCCTTTGTTTTGGGAATCTACCAACAATCCCAAATGCATTATTAGGGAGAGCACCTCTGATTCTTTTATTTTATATGCTTGCCATTAATTCAGGTTAATAAGACCCAATGACTATATCTACTCTGTTTTCTCTGTGCTACTTAATTTACCCACATTTCCCAGTCTGCAAGAAACCAATACAGTAAAAATCTGAGGACTTAACCACTGATATTGAAACAAAAATCTTGTGCAACTCCCGAATTCCCAGATATTCCATTTCTTTAGACACAAAACAAACAGAAATGTGTAGTCCTTACCCACATCACATCCACACAGTCCAGCTGTAGCTACAACAGATCCTGAAGATGAGCCATAGATCGTGTGTGCAGATTTCATTATGTCAGGAGACAAGTCCTGCAAAGCAGATAACACTCCAGCTTCGTATATGATCATGAAACTGCAGCCTCTAAACAGCATAGAGTAAGGTCTTCCCTTTTCTCCACTTATTCTCAGCATCTCTGCTAACTCCAAGCACTCCAACCACAAGAAAACAGCTGCCCAACAGCTTCAATGGGCTTTCCAGAGCCAGCCAACCCTCAGTTGTGGTTCTCTTTCCAATCACACTGTCTTATATCCCTCTGTTTGCCATAAATCTCTGAGCCAAACATCCAGTGAAACAGCAGTAGTGGGCAGAAGTGGATGATTTGATGGCTTAATGCTCATTAAAATAAGATTACTGCATTGCAGGGTGTCTGAGGTGAGCACTGAGCTGCTGGGCAGCCCCAGGCGATGGGGACAACCACAAGTGACAAAGATAGATCGGAGGAGCAGCACAGGGGGGTGGCCAGTGGGCCCCAAACCTGAGTAATTGGGAGAGAAAAGCTACTTCCCAAAGTGGTAACGGCTTCAAGAATACCCTGGGGCTCCAGCACAAAATTCCAGCCTCTTGGGCAGCAGGAATCAGCAAATATTCCCTGGTACAAAAGTGTCTTGCAAAACTCTTTTGCCCCATTTGCAACTGGTTGCCAAACCCCATTCCAGGGAGTGGAGAAGGTGGCTGGATTACTAAAGAAATCACATCAGAACTTGGAGAAGGTGATTGGGTTACTAAAGAAATCACAACACAGGTTGTTTTTCTTGTTTCACAATTTCAGGGCCTGAGTTTGCTTACAAAAGGGTAAAAATACAGAGTCCAGGTAACAACCCATGGCTTTGCCTGCCTCCTACATGGCTGAGGTTTCAGTAGTGCAACAGGTTGGTAAAGATGGAAAGAGGGAGGGAAAACCATCCAGCAAACCCAGGGATTTATTGTTTATGCACCAAGAAATGCAAAGCCTTCTTAGCTTTGCAGCTGGGTGAGACATAGGGAAGCTGCTACTGGGAAAAGCA
Source organism: Malurus elegans (assembly GCA_013397995.1). Lineage (NCBI taxonomy): Eukaryota > Metazoa > Chordata > Aves > Passeriformes > Maluridae > Malurus > Malurus elegans. The sequence continues at coordinate 42,500 of VZRP01003406.1, read as the reverse complement.
GCACTGAGAGCTGGGTGAGAGAGGCAAGTGGCCAACACAAAAAATAACAACTTGGAGAGAGCTCTTCTGATATACATGGAAATCTAGCCAGTATCTTCAGGTAAAATGCTTCCAAAGCCCCCCAGAAGATGCTTCTCTCACTCTTGATGTGTGCTGGGGCAGGGCTGGAGGAATTTGGATGCAGCCCTGGTCTCTATGAGGGGACTGCAAAAGAGCCCCGAGGATGTTATTGCAAAACAGACCTGAGGAGCTGTGCTGGACAAGCTGGGTCTGACAGGGCTGTGGGTTTCCCTAACTCCAAACCATCAGCCCAGGGTTAATCCAGCCCCAATTCCACACGGAAGCAGTGACACCAGATAGTGAGAGGTGAAAGGAGCAATAGGAGGAACCACCCAGGAGCCAAGGCACTGAGCCTCTTGGACATACCTTGCAGATCCCACTGCTGAGCAGCAAAATAAAACTGAAGACTCAAGACAAGAGGAATAAATATATTCCATGCCTAAGCAAGAGGTGAAACACACTGGAAATAATTTTTCATCTACTCTTTAGTGCAAGGAACTACTAAGAATTAACTGCAATGAGAAGAGTCAACTTCAGAAGCAGTTTCTGGGGAAGGAGCATTTGGGAACCCATGGGTGAGGCACACAAAGCTTTTGAGCTCAAGGGAAACCTTGATGCCCAACTCCATGACTTGGGGAAAAAACAGAGTCAGAAGCACCAGTATTCGCAGTGCCTCCTGCCCTAAGCCAGCAGCATGAGAGGTAACTAGAAATGTGACACGTTATTGCACTGCTTTCCAAACACAGCTGGACAACTCTGGCCCTCCAATCCCAAACCAAACCCATGGATCACACCACACAGGCCATGTTTAACTCTTAATTGCACCTCTGTAAGGCTTGTATGGTTTGTAAATCCATTTGTTTCACCTCCTTACCCAATCTTGCAGCATGAAGAAGTAAATAGTGTTTATCGTGGAAAAGCAGAGGGAAGCCAAGACTCCCCCTGCTTGTTCCCTCCTAGCAGGTAGTGCCACATCTTCCTGGCTTTGAAACTCTTGGACTGTCCCTGGTGTCTTTCAAAAGGAGGAAGGAGATAGAAAAAAATTTAGTTGGGTGGGGTTTGTGTCAGTGAGGTACCCAGGACTCCAAAAAGGTGAGGCTTGGAAGGGAGAAATCCAGGTGGTTGAGTAGGAGTGACCAGGGTGGCATAAACAGTGATTGGGAAGTGCTGCTGTGGAAATGCAGAAGCTGTTTCTTGGCCCCTCTCTGCCCTGCCCGAGGACCGGACAGAGGTTGTGTGTGTCCCTGAGTGATGCTCTGTATTTTGAGTCTGCTGTTTTACCAAGTCAAACACCCTTTGTCCCCTGTGGTATTTCACCGTCACTGGGTCAGAAATGGCTGTGAGCAGAGGGACCCTGCTCATTGTCCATCATTTCTTCATCCCAGTTTTGGGGACAAAGCCAAGCTTGGCCTTGGGCAAACAGACCCTCCAGGATGGGCCACTCTGAAGCTGCATTCCAAATGAAATAAAGGAATCTCTGTGCCTGACAACAGAGGGCAATACCCCAAATAGGATCTGCCCCCTGTGGGATTAAATAGAGCCAGGAGTCACCTCAGCTGCTCAGCCAGGACACAGCAGGAGCAGACTGGCACATACCAGGAGGTTCTCTCACCTTCCCAAGGTGGAATATTTTAGCATCGAGCCAACACCAAACCATTTTCCTCACAGATCTTCTGCAATAACAAAGCTGTGACCTTGGAGGTGCCTCGTTCTGGGAATGCAGTGTGTTCCTAACCCACATACATTTCTGATATGCAAGTCCTTTCAAGAGAAAGACTTTGAGGAATTTGTTTCTGTGGGACAATGAATCACCCCAGAACCCACCATGCAGCTGTCAGACTTCAAGCACTGGCACAGATCTCAATGAGCAGTTCCATGGGCAGTGGGGAGCTGGTGCTGTGCTGGCAGGATCACCAGCTGGGAGCTGTGGATGTGCTGCTGCCCTCACAGACGCACTGCATGGCCAGAAATATAATCTCCTACACCTGAGAAAGAAAAGAAAATATATTTTTTTTTTCTGAGAAAGAAAGGAAAATCCACATTCTGAATGCTTTTTCACACAGCCACAGCTTTGTTCCCCTAAGGCAGTGTCTGACTGCTCAAAATGCACCTCCCTGGCTGAGGGAGCTGTAGGTGGGAGGAGTTCAGGGCAAAAAGCTGCAGTCAGGAAGGGCTGAGCTCATTCAAGCTGCACACAGAGCCCTCTCCCTAAATTTCCTGCTCCAGCCATGCTTGTAGCAGTGCCCAACACCCTCACAAGGAAGAATTTGAAACCCTGACACTGCTGATGCAAAAGGCACCTGGAAAAAAGCTGCTGCTTGCAAGATGTTGAGGTGGGGAGGGCTTGTGGGTGCTAGGAACACAAAGATCCTGGGAGATTTCCAGAATGAGCAGAATATCCCCTTCAGAGTCAGCAGGGATTACCTTAGGCTGTATCTTCTGCCACAGTTCCTGGAATAAAAGAGTGCTTTGGCTTCACATTTCCATCAACAGGAATGTCCCAACACCAAAGAATTCACCAGCCCTGCTTCCCCACAGCAGCCTAACCCTCAGTGCCTCCCGCTCCCATGGATAATTGGAAACAACCTCTGAAGCTGCAGGGTCCAAAGCAGGGAATCTGACCATTCCCCACAGCTACAGCAGGGGAAAAAAAAACGATTGAGGGGGAGAAAGACACCAGTGTAGAAAGCCAAAGTAGCAGTTCTATTTTGGATTGAAATCTTCTCATGTAAGGGTCTAATCTTAGCAAAAGTCAGTTTGTGTTTCTCACCTTCATGGAAGCCAAGTTTTATTATTTGTGTCTGAACAGTCCGTGGTTAATCAAGGAGTCTCTATGGCACCTCCCCAGTTTAGTGCACTGGAACAGGAGCAGAATAAAGGAGTGGCCCTGGCAGTGGTCTGGACTTGTCCATGCTGGTGCCCTGTTCCCCTGTGTTTGCTCACTTGGGCCCTCACCTGCCTCTTGGCTGCTCACTGTTCCATCAGTCACTGCCTCCTCAGCAGGGAGGGCTGACACGGCCCAGGGAGCACATTCCCATCCTGCCCTCGCCCCAGGACACTGATTTTAGTGGAGGTGACAACAGGATAAACATTTTTGCCACTGATATCACTACCAAACTTTATTCTAAGTAGGAAAGAAAAGAGTGGGAATGATCCACCCTGGACCTCGCCTAACTAATTGATATTTCTGTGGCTTTGGCAGCTCCCAGAACGTGCCCCAACGCATTTATTTTTCTTTCTACCAGGAGCGTGACAGCTTATCCTCTGTTTAGCATTAACCAGAGAAACCTTTTCCCTGTTCCTGTGACAAACACCTCATCCAGGCACATGAGGTGACGTCACTGCCCAGGGCAGCTGTGTGAGCTGCCTTGCTGGTGATGAAACGGTGACTTCACCACGGTGACTTCACCGGGCCCTGGAGCAGCGCCTGGTGCTGCCAGCAAAGGCAGGGCACTGCAGGACAGACCTTCCTGCTCTGCTGCACCTCTGGGGCAGAGAGCACAAGATGTTAGAGGAGATCACCTCCAGGTGAAAGGAGTTGGGGCAGGCATGGAGTCATTTCAGCCCAGAAGAGATTCCTCACCCTTACCAGACCTTTAGGATCTGCCTGTTACACCAGTAAGACAGTTCAGTAGAAGATGACAGAATTCCAGAATGGTTTCAGTTGGAAGAAACTTTAAAGCTTTTTAAAGGAATGAGAGGGAGATGTCTTTACAAACGAATTATAGGGTCTGTGGTAGATAAGGCTAGATAGTGACAGGTGAAAGGAGCAATGGGAGGAACCATAAATTCCATAGGAATTCCACCCATTGACATAGACTGTTACTGACCAAGGCTGTGCTAAATCCCTGGACTTGGAGAAAAAGAAGAGACAAAGAAGAAAAAGGAAGAGGGGGGATGCACATTAGATGGGGGACTGTATTAGAGGATTCAGGAAGTCTGTACCTCTCAAGTATCTCAGCCAGTGGGGAAAGAGAGGAAAATGTAGGTGGGAAATTGGGATAAAAAGGAGACTGCGTCCCCTAACAGTTTGAGAGACTCCATGGAAATGTCCCATGGCCTCTCCCTTTATTTGAATAAAGTCACAGGACTCCTCTGTCTCCTTTTTGGACATAAACCTCTGGTGTTTGTGGATTAATTTTCCTAACATCACCCAGTTCCATCCCTGCCACGGGCAGGAACACTTTCCACTACCCCAGGCTGCTCCAACCCCATCCAACCTGGCCTTGAAATAAATACACACCAGAGGCAAGCGTGAGCTCTGAGGGTGCAGGCACAGCTGAGATTGCTGGGTTACTTGGGGAAAGGCTCATCCCAGCAGATTTACACCCAAGTGACAGCCTGGGAGTCTCTGGTGCAGGGGCCTGCTGCTTGGCTGCAGGAGGATGATGTTGCTAAGGAATCACAGAATTATGGAATGGTTTGGGCTGGAAGGGACCTTAAACCTCATCTCACTCCATCCCCCGCCACGCGTACTGAACACTTTCCACTATCCCAGGTTGCTCCAAGCCCCGTCCAACCCGGCCTTGCTCCAGGTGCTCCCTGTGAATCCCCATTCCCTGGATCGCCGGCCATTCCCGGGCTCAGTAGCCCCGCTGAGGGCCCGGCCGCTCTGAGGGGCCGCTCTTCCCGCCCTTCCCGCCTCACGCGCGGGGGGCGGGGCCTCCTGCCCTCACGGCTGCCCCTCTCCAACATGGCGGGCGCGGCGAACGACGGCTGTGCGCATGCGCCCTGGGAGCCCTTAAAAACGCGGCCAAGGGTTCGTTAATCTGGCGGGGTTGACTTTTTTTTTTCCCTCTTCCCGATAGTTACATTCTCTCTGCATAGTACCGTGTCTGGGGCAGATGATGAAACCGGGCCTGTTGTCTCGGTGGGCCTAACACCCACTGTGTAGTGCTGCTCCCAAATCATGGAGGATTTAGAGAATCCCAGAGTGGTTTTCGTGGCAAGGGACCTTAAAACTCATCTCCTTCCACCGCGTTCCGTGGACGGAAGACAAGGAGATGTTGGAGGAGAATAGCTCCAGGTGGAAGGAGTTCAGATAGGCATGGCTTCATTTCAGCCTAGAAGAGGTTCCTTAACCTGTATGGATCCTTAGGATCAGCCTGTTACACCAGTAAGACACTTCAGTAGTAGATCCCAGAATCCCAGAGTGGTTTGGGTTGGAAGGGACCTCAAACCTCAACCCGTTCCACCCCTGCCACGGCAGGAACACCTCCCACTATCCCAGGTTGCTCCAATCCCTGTCCAACCTGGCACTGAAATAATTACACACCAGAGCCAAGCGGGAGCCCTGTGGGATGCAGGCACAGCTGGGAGTGCTTGGAATTCCAGCTTGGCTGGAATTGTACCAGGAAAACTAATCCACAAACACCAGAGGTTTATGTCCAAAAAGGAGACAGAGGACTCTTGTAACTTCATTCGAATAAAGGGAGAGGTCATAGGCATTTCTCATGGGGTCTCTCAAACTGATAAAGGACGCAACCACTTTTATCTGAATTTCCTGGCCTCCATTCCCTCTGTCTTTCCCCACTGGCTGAGGTACTTGAGAGGTACAGATTTCCCAAAAAGCCTAATGCTAACCCCCTTTAATACAAATCCCCCCTTTCTTCTTTTTCTCACGTCTCTGTTCTTGTAGTTCATTAACACTTGGATCAGTCAATCAGTGGAATTCCTATGAAAATCCTTCCTGTTCTTTCTTCCATCTCTCTGTATCGATTTTATCTTACCAGCAGACTCACAGTTTGTAAAGACCCTCACTTCCATTCCTTTCACTTGGGGAGACTTAAGAAAACTCAGCTGGAAAGAGCTCAGGTTGTGCAGTCCAACTGGCCTGTTCAAGGCACTGTGAGCTGGGAGTTCAAACCAGGGCACTCAAGATATGGTTTAGTTGTGCAGAAGTGCGAGGTTTCAAGGAAAAATAAAGGTCTCCTTCATTGCAGAAGGAATTAATAAGCCTGAGTGGTTGTGCACATGTGTCTCAGAGCTTCCCAAACTCTTGGCAATAGTTACAGCCTCATGAAATGCAGCTGCTTGTGATGAGAAGCACCAGCTGCTGCTCTGGGAAGAGGTGGAAGCTGATGTCAATGGAATATTTGAAAATATTCAAAATATTTTAGCAGTAAGAGCTTCAGAAACTTAAATTGTAAAAAAAAATAACAGAATATCTTTTCCTGTTCTGGGAATACAGTTGGGTCTGACTGTCTGGCGGCACAAGAAGGAGGATCAGTTTGAGGATAATTGTGCTGCTCCTGCAGGTGTTGAGTCCTTCCCTATTTCTGATCAGCTTTAGCACCCAAAGGATTCCAAGCTCATGAAGACTGGGCAGAAGCAAGACTAAAGCACTTGTTTAATGGGGGAATCTAAGATCCGATTTCCAGTCTTTAAACGCTTTGTCCTTAAATACAGCACTGAGCCCTGGGCAAACAGATGGCACGACCTTCCTCCTGTCTCACTTGTCGGAGCGGGTTGGGCTGCGCGTGGCTGAGTGTTTGTCTGGGAGCAGAGCGGGGTGGCTGTGCCATCTGGCAAGTGGCTCCGGACGCGCTGGATCCAACTGTCGGCTTTGGGAACGGATCCGGCATCGACATGAGCGGCTCCCTGGCAGCACCTGTGGGGTTCGGAGCCCAAGTGCTGAAATGCAGCTCTTGGAAGGAAAAAGGCTCCGTGTGGTGGTGTCGTGCTGTTGGATACAATCACAATCCAGAACAAAAGCTGCATTTAAGGAGCAGTCCCGCAATGGCTGTGACAAGTGGCTGGAGCAGACCAAATGGAGTTTGTTTTCCCTGTGTCCCTGGCATTTAGGAGGCAGCGGGGGCTGTGCAGCCGGTCCTTTGTACCGCGTCATCCTGCCCCAGTCAAGGAATTGATGGGACCAGTCACAGTCTGTGTGAGAGCATCACATGCCTGGGCAAGATGAAAGAGACCCCAGGGAGCCCTTGGCATCTGTCACTGGTGCTTTAGAGAAGGAGGAGAGCTCAGAGTGCTGTGTGGGGTTTGTAGCCAGAGCGTGTGGGTGAATCTGCTGATCCCTAACCGGGCTGAGGATTTTTGAGTCACAGCCCCTGTTGTGCTTCAGTTCTGCTGTTTGGGGGGCAGCACTACAGGTTTTAGGCACAGGGGAATTGCAGCTATGGATTTATGGACTTTTGTAGCCAGAGCATGTGGGTGAATCTGCTGATCCCTAATCGGGCTAACGATTTTTGAGTCACAGCCCCTGTTGTGCTTCAGTTCTGCTGTTTGGGGGGCAGCACTACAGGTTTTAGGCACAGGGGAATTGCAGCTATGGATTTATGGAGGGACCTGTCTCACTGGGCTGTGTTGGTCCAAGCTGTCCTGCTTTCCCTGGACAAGGAGATGACTTGTTGATCAGATGGCAGGGTTCAGATGGTGGGGCTGTGCTTGGAGGGCAACGTGCACAGCAAGGCACAACTTCCCCTTCTGTCCCTGCTCTGTCTCAGTGTCTGCATGAGTCACATCCCGTCTGTCCCTACGTGGAGCCAAGAGGGGAGATACGGAATTGAAATGGAAATTTGGGCTATGCTGGTCCAAATGTGCATCAGAGCCAAAGGTTCCTGCTCCTCCTGGACAAATACCTGTCTTTGGTGGGCAGAAACACTTTGAGCCTCAGACTGCTTACTGCATCCCCTGTCCTTTCCCAGCCATGTTCCCTGGGGCAAACCACCAGTCCTGGTGTCTCATGGAGGTAATTCCCAAAATAAAGCCAAGAAAAGGGGAGAGAGACACGCTGTGCACCTGAGGAGCTATTGGTAGGAGCAGCCTGTGGAGATGCACAGCCTTTTAGAATCTGCAGGCTGTTGAGCCTTTTTTCCCACAGGATCTCGGGGAAGCTGAGCTGGATGGAGAGAGCGAGATCTTTATCTCTGTCAAAGTGGTGCAAAGGGGAATCTCTTGGCTCAGGGCTTTACAGAGTGGTTGATTGCAGCTCAAACAGGATTGAGCGCAGTCATTGCAGAAGTGGGAGCAATGCATTTCTTTGGGAGGGGTGGTGGTCCTTAAAGCCCTGGTTCACACTCAGCAAATCCTTAGTGATGTGAGCTGGGGACAGTCACCATCTCTGCTCGTCTCTGCCTGGGAAATGAGGCAATGTGGCTTAGCAGAGTTGTGGATTTCTGCAGAGCTGTAGCCGTGGATTTCTGCAGAGCTTCACAAGAGGGCAGAAAACAGCTGCGGAAGAGCGAGTGACTCTGGGAGCCTGACAGTGACTTTCTGATGGAAAATTCTTAGGGACACTCGGGTCTGCTCGGAGGCAGGAGCGTATTGCGGATTCGCCAGCAGAGCTGGTGTAAACACGGAGCAGAGAGCAAAGCCAAGAGCAGCGTTCCTGCCGAGAGCACTCTGTGTGAGCAGCTCTGCATTTCATACGAGCAGCCACAGCCTCCCCCATCCCTCTGTCTCCTGGGGAGGGCAAAGGGGATTTATTCCAGATACAAGGAAGCAGAAATGAAGCCACGGGATGGTGTTTACTCAGGGCTGTGGGTGGTTGGAGAAGGGGTGGTTGGATTCCCTTGCTCAGCTAAAGTTAAGCCCCTCTAGTACTAAAGATGCTGCTCCTCCTGTTTTCCAAACAGGAATTGGGGTTTACCCCTGGAAATTGCTGTGATAGAGGGAGAAGGGAGCTCTCCCTGGGACATGGAGACCATCAGCCATGCACAGTGGTATCCATGGAGACCCATCCCTCTGAGTGTGCTTTGCTTAGACCTGGCCTAGGGAAAACCCTGCCGTGGCCACGTCAAAGCAACCAGCCATGGCCCTGGGGAGTTCTGTGTTTGCCAGCTCCGAGGGATCTGTGAGAGGGATTTGTATGTGTGAAATTAAAGTCATCACCCATGCGAACAGGCACTTAACCCCCGCCTCTCCAGCTCCTGCATCCAGGGGGTTTGGAGACGTGCCATGTGTCTGGCACCACAGGCAGGAGCAGCCAGCAGGCCCAGCTTGTCCTTTTGCACAGCTGAGCCCTGGGCAGCCTTTCTCCCAGCATGGGGAGTCAAGCGAGTGTCTTTGTATCTTGTCAAGGAGAAGGAAGCTGGAAGTGCTGATTTTCCCGTTTTCCTAACAAGATCACTGAACTTTGGGCTCTGACTACTTGGTACCAAGTTTCTCTCGTCTAGGATGGGTGTTATATGTTGTTTTCCTTTTCCCCCACTTCTAACAGAGGGAGGGCAACCTTGGGCTCTGGATATTTTTTCTCTCCTCCATTGATTTGTGTGGAGGAGCAGAGCCTAGGATTCCCGACTCGCATCCTCCCCGCTGCCTGCATCCCCCAGCCAACACCCAGCCCCTCTCCGTGGGAGCAGATGGAGAACCACGGAGCAGATGGATGCCTGATGGGAGCTTATGGTGTAACCCCCCAGGAACCCCCCGGGATGTTCCAGGTTGCAAACCAGCACAACAGGGAGCAGAGCAAGGATGGATCCAACACACCAAGAATTAATCTTACACCACCTAAGTGCTGGGAAGAGCCTGGGGAAATGCAGCAGCTGTTTAGGCTCAGGCTCGAACTAAACACCCTGCAAAGCAAAATCTTACCTCTTAAAAATATTCAGCTGTGAGGTGAGATTTGCCTGGGATGTCTTGGCAGCCAAGCTGACTCCCAGAAAAGTGCAGAGCCTGTGGCACCTGGGCCACCAGTTTTCCCGCATGGGGACTCTGGCCTGGAGGTGGGACTTGCTCATGTGGATTTTCTTTAAGAAATCGGTGCCAAAGTCTTTAAAATAATTTACAAGCCTGTTTCGCTTTTCTTTTTTTTTTTCTTAAAGGAACTAAAAATAAATCTTTAGTTGTAAAGCAAAATAAAAACACTGCCATCTTTCATTGCAGTTATTATACAGTAGCTGGCATTCTTTAGACAAAGCTTAAAATAACCATGAACATACCAGTGAAAATAAATGGGTGAGTCATGTTTGTTAACGCGGGATTAGAAGTATTGCTCTTGGCTCTCCTCCTGTGTAGCATCGCCTGCTCTCTCAAGCAGACACAAGGTTTTGGCTGGGCTGATGAAAGAAAATTTGTGATCCATCAATTCTAGGTCATCCTGAGAGGGACCTGTGTAAGGCAATTTTAAACCAGGGATTATTTTTTGTTGATTTGTCAGTCTCTGGCACTGTGGTGTCACAGACTTTGTGTGCTGTGAACTGATGGTGGCAATTGGATTTGTACATCACTCTTCTGCATAAGCCTGGTTTTGAGGGGTTAAATCCCAGAATGGTTTGGATTGGAAAGGACCTTTAGACTCATCCAGTTTCACCCCCTGCCATGGGCAGGGACACCTTCCACTATCCCAGGTTGCTCCAAGCCCTGTCCAACCTGGCCTTGGACTTTCACGGATGGAGCAGTCACAGCTTCCCTGGGCACCCCGTGCCAGGGCCTCCCCACCCTCTGAATAAGGAGTTTCTTCCTAACACCTGATCTGACCTGGCCCTCTCAGTTTAAAACCATTGTCCCTTGTCCTGTCCCTATCTGCCCATATAATAATTTCCCCTCTCTCCTTTTTGTAAGCCCCCTCAAGGTTCTGGGAGGCCACAATGAGATCTCTCCAAATCCATCTTTTCTCCATACTGAACAAAATATGGGGAAACTCACTCAAATAATCATCTCCAGAAATGCTGTAAGCTGGGCTGGCTCCTGCATTTCTCTGTTCCCCTTTTTTGACTCTCCTCCCTGGGGATGGAGTTGAGATGGGAGGAAGATGGTACCAGCATGACAATTCCAGAAATTGCTCATGGGCTTCAGGTTGTGTGTGGTCCATCGTCTGTTTTTCAACTACAAAGACCCCAAATTTCCCCTCTGGAAGGACAACTGGTGCTGGCATTTTGCTCTCTGCCTCTTGTTTGCAGCTGGGCACAGGGAGAGGCCCATAAGGTGTCATTAAAATCCCATCTCAACCATTTTGGGGCTGCTAAAGCAGCAGTGGAAGGGGAGAGCAGTGCCCCTGGTGATGTGCTGGTGGGCACGACCAGCTCAGTCTCTGTCAAAGTCCAGTCCCTGTGGCCAGAGCAGTGGGAGTTTGGACCAGCAGGACAGGCACCACAGTTGTCGCTGTGCATTGCTCCAGTGGAGGTTTTGGGGTGCTTTGAGGAGGCATCAGTGGCTCTGTGTGCAGCGGCTGAATCTCCAGGGCTTAACGCCTTTGACAGCCCAGCTCTGCTGAGCGTGGCTCTGGCAGGAGTTACCTCTGCAGCTGCCTGGAGGTGCCTGTCCCAGCAGGAGGGACAGCTCAGTGCTCACACATGTCTGCGTCCCGCTGCCGGGGTTCACGGCCAGCGCCGGGAGCACGAGCTGGGGTGACAGTGACTGGAGCCAGGCGGTGACATGCGGCACTCGGAAGGCGAGAGACCGCAGTGACAGCTGGCCTTTTGTGACAAGACAGGTCCAGACAGTCACAAAAGACTCCGGGAGAGACAGGGGAGCTCATGTGGAAGATGCAGAGTGAGGATTTAAGCAAGCAACTGGTCGAGGACCTTTCTGAAGGACTGGTAGTGAGATGTGGAGTCTCAGCTGAACCACAGACAGAATCATGGAAACACAGAATCCCGGAATGGTTTGGGTTGGAAGGGACCTTAAACATCATCCGGTCCCACCCCTGCCATGGGCAGGGACAACTATTCCAGGTTGCTCCAACCTGGTCTTGGACACTTCCAGATATGGGAAAGCCACTTCTCTGGGCAACCTGTGCCAGGGCCTCACCGCCCTCACAGGGAAGAATTTCCTTCTAACATCTAAGCTAGATCTACTTTCTTTCAGTTTGAAGCCTTTTCTCTTGGCCCGCCACCCCATGTCCTTTTAAAATGTTTCTTTCCATCTTTCTTGTAGACTCCCTACAAGAAAATAACCCTGTAATCGACATAATCCTTCTGCATTCAGGTTTGGTGCCCTGGATATGTCCCAGGATCCCTCTCTGGGAAGGTCTCGAGTGGTGGAAGGTGGAGCTTAACTCTGCCTTGGGGTGGTTTGCACCTGGGCTTCAGCATCATCCTCCTCTAATCATCCACCCCTGGGCTGGCAAAATGTGAAATAGGGAGTACATGTTACCCTCCACATAAGCTTTGTATTTTCTGGTATCAGCCTTCTTCCATGGGGGATTTCCATGTCTTCCTCTTTTTGTCTCTTTAAATATCCTAGTCCAAATATAGGCCAACAAGAGGGATTGCTTGTATTTCTAATTAAGGAAAAATCCCAACCCACCAGGGCCGGGTGGCACTGCCTGGTACTGCACGATTGTATCTCTAGTGTGATGCTCTTCCTTACTTATTGTGGCTCTGGATCCTTGGCTCACGTTTTTCAAGGCAGACACAAGCTGGGAACTCCCACCTTGGGAGGAAAATCAGGAAAAAAAAATGACTGAAAAATACTCTCTGAGTGCTGGTGCATGTAGCTGACAGAAAGCATTAGCATTGAGTTCCTCAGACAGAGCTTGGCTTCATTAGACAAGTTAGTAGTGATGCATATTAATTGAAGAGGAACACATTTTTGTTATTTATGAGGGAGAAAAATGCATTTTCCTATGAATATTTAATGAAGCATCCCCTTCCCCCCTGTTCAATTTTTCCTGCTTGTTTCAGCCAAGTTCAAATGGGCTCCTGGGCAGAAGGAGCCAAACTCACTGCTGTGCCATCTGAAAAAAACAGCCCTGGGTTGTGACCTCCTCTGTCTCAGGGGCTTCACACTTCCCTCAGTGGCTTTTAATTCTTTGATTTTTATTACTGCCATTGTGCAAAGCATCAGAGCTCCCAGTCTGGTGTGAGAATTCCCCCATCCTGCCTCTGATGCTGCCTCCACATGGTGCTCAGGCACTGTGAGACTGTCCAAAATCTCTTTATTCCTGCAGAGACTGAAAATCACAGTTTGAAATCCCACTCCCAGCCTGGGTTTCTGTATCAGTTGGAGCACGATTGTGGCATGGAAGCCAACAAAAAAAAGTGGGTCGAGATGCCTTCTACAAGAAGAGGTTCAGCTGGCACTGAGTGAACCCCAGATCTGGTGTTCTTCTCAATGCCAGGAGAGACTGGAAACCAGAACTCCTTAAATAATTTTTAGCAGAAATGCCTTGAGGAACAATTCCTCTCTTCCTTCCTCCAGACTTTGATTTTTATCCCTTTGGATTTCTGGTGGTGGGTGGAGGAAGCCGCAAGAAATGTCAGGGCAACCCCGCTTGGCTGGAGGCACATCTGGACATTTTGGGATGACAGTGGCCTTTTCTAACATCCCCTGGCAAAGCAGAGGCGGAGGAGAGCTCCTTCCTTTCCTTCAGCCCCTGGCAGCCTGGCCTCTGCCACCCGGCATCCACAGCAGCCTGGCACTCGGGGGGCATGGGGCTGCCGGCTGCTGATCCAAGTGGAATCAGACCCTTGGCCAACGGGATGGCGGCTCCTTCCTCTGTTTTCCTTTGGCTCCCAAACAAAAGGGAAGAAGCCAGAGGCTGCTAGCTGTCCCAGCCATCAGGGCTGTTCTCCTGCTTCCGTGACAATGTGTTAATTGCCTGCCTGGCCAGTGGCTCTGCTGGCTGGCTGCTGCTGGAGCCTGCTGGGGCTCTTTTGTTCTTCTTCCCCTTGGAAATGAAAAATAAATATCTGCAAAGAGCCCTGTGCTTTCCCCCGTCCCTCCCAGTGAGAAATGGGGTGTATCAGATTTGTGCCCGGAGAGCAGCAGAACCGCTCAATCCCTGCACTCCTCAGTGCACAGCTTGGGGGAGCAGAGGACACAGATTCCCTTTTTGCCAGCTCTGAGGATGGATGTTGCTCCCTCCCGCAGGATTCCCATCTCCCCTTGCTTAATCCTGCAGAGCAAACAGGAGCTGGCGCCTCGCAGGGAGCAGCGTCTTGCAGAAGAGTGATGCCAACTTGATTTTTTTTCTTTTACATATCTTCTGTATTCTTTACACATATATTTGTAGCTCTGTAGCCTATCATAATTTCATACATAGCATTTTGCCTACTCTGCTAGACAGAAAGACAAAATAAGTTCCCCAGCAGCTCCAAGCTAGGTGTTCAAGGTTAGATTCTCTGGGAAGCCAAGGTTGGAACCAGCTCTCCAAGACACATTTTCATAAAAAAAGTTTAGTTCCTATCTAGAGCAGGGAGAATTCAAAAAGGGTTGAACTGGGAGTGGAATTACCTCACCACTTATGTCCCTAATTGGGAATTATTGTCATATATGCTAATTTATGCTAATAAACATCTAAAAGTTGTATATGCATTATGCTATGTGTGCATCTTCAGCGTTTTCCACCTGGCAAATTGTGCACCTAAGGACCTTTATAAAGGTAATGGCTTTTTTATCACCTAACTGTATCTGACTCATGATTTTAGGACCAGCATCAAGAGGAATTTGGACTCTGCTGAGCAGCAATGAGTAGCGCTGGAGCACCACTGGAGCAACAGCACTGAGCAGCAATGAGCAGCAATAATGAACACTATTGAGCAGCACTGAGCAGCAGCAATGAGCAGCAGCACTGAGCAGCACTGAGCAGCAGCACTGGGCAGCACTGGAGCAGCACTGGAACAGCAGCACTGAGCAGCAGCACTGAGCAGCAGCACTGGGACAGCAGCACTGNTGAGCAGCAGCAGCACTGAGCAGCATTGGAGCAGCAGCACTGAGCAGCAGCATTGGAGCAGCAGCACTGAGCAGCATTGGAGCAGCAGCACTGAGCAGCAGCATTGGAGCAGCAGCACTGAGCAGCAGCACTGAGCAGCAGCACTGGAGCAGCTGTGGAGCAGCAGCACTGAGCTCTGGTTGCATCCCCTGTGTGATGCCATGGCCCAGAGCTGGAGCTGTCTCCCCAGCCCCGCCGAGCACGGCTGGCTCTGCGCTCCTGCCTTGGGTGACTGTCAGACACAGCAGGCAAGGTTATTACGGGTGACAGCTTTGTCACCCCTCTGAGAAATCACACACCAGCACTTAAATTCACCAAGGACGATAAATGACCCATCTCTCTATTTAGGGTGGGGTGTTTTGATGCAGAGAATGGTGTTGCTGTTCAAAATCCTGCCTTGGGAGAGCCCCCTGGCTCCCGGGGCCAGCTGTATCCGGCAGTTTCTCCTCACCTCGGCTGGCAGCATGTTTGCCTGCTGCCCCGGAGCCACGGTGGGGCTGGTGGGTGGCTGTGCTCAGCACTGCACGGAGGTGGCAGAGCCCTGCTTTGCCCGCAGGCAGCTCTGATGAGGTTTGGCAGCGCAGAAGAGCATCCTCGACTCCTTGCCAAACATTTCTCTTTCTGCTTCACGTGGTTTGGCTGGATTGTAACCCCAGAGGTGGGGGCAGACTGAGAGCACTTTCAGAGACGGGGGCGTGTGGGGACAGTCTGGGTGTCTCATCACTCCTGTTTCTCATTTGTGTTTCCACTAAGGTTTAATTTGGCCCTTCAGAGGGGAATTTCTTTCCCCTGTCCCCCTTCCCAAGTGGTGCAAATGATTGCCATTTACTCCTGACGTGGGGTTTGGGGTCAGATTCCCATAAAGTGTGAAAGTTCCTGAAATCCGGGGGAAACAGTGATGCTGCCTTGGCTGGACTGAGCTCAGAGCCTCTCTGTTGCAACGACTTCTTTGGGGTTTGCAAACCCAGGCACTGTCTGAGGCACAGAAGGACTGTGAGGTGAAAGGCTGAGATCACACCCAAATCCCACAAAAACCATCAGCTCTTTTCCTGTAGACTCTGGGCAGGCAATACCTTTTTGACCCATTTATAGCTGAGTCTAACGGTGAAAACCACCCGCCAGGAAGCGGAGGTTGGACCTCAGCCCAAGGGTGTTGAAATTAATCTCTGTCAAGGATGGAGAAACTTACTGGAAGGACCTCATTGATAACAGCACTCACCCTGAGCAGATGACGTGCTTTTCCAGGCACTTCTTTCCTGCAGTGACCCTATAGACTTCTATAGGAAATGCTTGTGTTACTAAAAGGTTTACAAATCGGAGTATATAACAGGATGGAAGGCCTCAGCTCCTAGACTTAGAAGAATCTGGATGCTGAGCCATGAATCTGAGGATAAATCCTATATATTCAGCCTAGAGAAGAAAAGGCTTTTTGGGGTAACCTAATGGTGGCCTTTCAGTACCTGAAGGGAGCCTACGAGGAACATGGAGAGAAACTGTTTACCAGGGCCTGGAGTGACAGGACAAGGTGGAATGGCTGCACACCGACAGAGAGTAGGTTCAGATTGGATATTAGGAAATTCTTCCCTGTGAGAATGGGGAGGCCCTGGCACAGGTTGCCCAGAGAAGTTGTGGCTGCCCCATCCTTGGAAATGTTCAAGACCAGGTTGGACAGAGCTGGAACCACCTGGTCTAGTGGAAGGTGTCCTTGCCCATGGCAGGAGGTGGAAGTGGATGATGTTTAAGGTCCCTTCCAGCCCAAATCATTCCATGATTCCATGACAGTTGTTTCACCAGGGCTTCCACCGGCCTTCCTGGAGCTGACCATGAGCAGTCAGAGTGGCTGTGCAGGATGTGGCTCCACTCCACGCCCCACTGGAGTGACCTTCTCCTGTGCCTCTTGATGTGTGACATGGGTGATGTGGGGACATGGAAGTCCCCAGCAGGAGGGGATGTGTTACGGTGTCAAAGCTTAAATGCCAACCTGCCTGGTGCTCCCGGGCTCGTCAGCACTGTCTGTGGGACCCAGGGAGCCCCCTCCTCCCTGCACGTCCTGCAAGCGTGCACAGGAAAGGGCTTCACGTGGGAAATAGAGCAGAAGGAATGGAGCGGAGCATGTGTTCCTTCTAAAGATAGCAGGCTGGGGTTTGCTTCAAGGATCCTGCCACGCTCGGCATCCACAGCAGCTCCAGCGCCCTCCCTTCGCGACAGGTCCCCCCCGGCGTGCTGGAAGGATGCCAGACCCGGAGTTCCTGGGACTTCCCTGCCCTGCTGCAGTGGACTAGAAAACGTACACACAGAATGTGAAACGGGGAGGAGGAGGGTGCTCCTGGCACTGCAGGTGTGGACTGGGGGTCTGCAGATGCTGCTGTGAAGTGGGGTGGGGCTGTTCAGCCATACCAGAGTCCAGCTGTGTCCCCTGTGTGACACTGAGCCTCTGCAGCAGCCCAGCCCTGCTTTATGGCCTTGACGTTGGCTGGTGGCTCCACGTGTCACTTAAATCAACCTCCAAGGCTAGCAGAGCCCGTCCCCAAGGTGCTCTAACGGGAATCGCTTGATTTCCTGTTCTGTCTCTCCTCCGAGTATCGGTGTCAGACTGGGATTCCCACATGCAGGGAACCCCGTGGAGGCTCCAGCTCCCGGCGCTGCTGGGCTCCCGGAGCAGATGTAGGATCTGGGCCCAGGATTTCTACGGGATTGTGCAGCGCATTATATCCAACCGTGCTTGCTCGCCTGAAGGTCCTCCATCTGGCGCGCTCAGCCTGAGCTCACCAGGCTGTTGCTGCTCAGAAGGGACGTGGAGAAGGGGATGGGATGTGGGAGAGGCATTTGGGGTGTGGAGAAGGAGATGGGAGAAGCATTTGGGGCATGGAGAAGGGGATGGGATCTGGGAAAGGTGTTGTGGGTGTGGAGAAGGGGATGGGACCTGGGAAAGGCATTTGGGATGTGGAGACGGGAATGGGACCCAGGAAAGGCATTTGGGGCATGGAGAAGGGAATGGGAGCTGGGAGAGGCGTTTGGGGCACAGAGAAGGGAATGGGAGCTGGGAGAGGTGTTTGGGGTGTGGAGAAGGGAATGGGAGCTGGCAGAGGTGTTCCTGCTCAATGTACATCTCAAGCCATGCAGCTCTTGGGTTGACATGTGTAACTCTGCACCTCTGCAGTGACAACAGTGTCACAGGGTCCCTGCTGGATGACTGGAAATCTGGAAGGGCTGAGTTTTGGTGGACCTGACTGTGATTTGTGCTGTCCTTGTGCAAGGATCTGTGGAAATACATAATCCCCATAAAGAACTGGCCCTGTGAGAAAGGTGGGAGCAGGGCCTGATCCCCCTGTTGCAATTAAAGGGAAGAAATTGGCTTGAAATTCCCCTCCAATTCCTGGTATTGCAGAACATCCCTTCCAAACAGCAGCTTCTGCTCTGGAGTGGGATGAGGCTGACAGCATCACAGCCATCAAACACCAGGAAGAGAGCAGAAAAGACAGGCCCGTGTACCTGGGGAAAAAAATAATCCTGTCAAGTCCTGTTAAAGCAAGAGTACCAGATGCTGCAGGGCTGAGAGGAAAGCACTGTCTGGGGTTAGGTCTTGTGGGGTTTGACACACGTCCAGCCGTGCCTGCTGAAGGGATTTGTGTTCTCCATGTGGCTGGGGCCGTGCTGGATGGTGCCAGGCTCTTTCCAGTTTGAGAGCCGCCGTGTTCTGACAGAAAGGAGCATCCCTGGCTGTGGGTTTCCCTGTGGGGGAAACACAGATTGGGGTATAGCAGAGATGGAGGGGCACTGGAGACATCCCTGGGGTGTCTGGTCCATCAGCCAAGTTGCTGAATTCCTTCTCGCCAGCAGTAGAAACTGGACATTGCTGGGTTTCCTCATCCATGTTTGCAATGCAGGGGTGAGCAAACCCCTTGCTATGTGCCACACCCTCATCTGAACATATTTCTGGTGGGATTTGGGGCCAGCCCAAGCTCAAATGAAGCCCTCAGAGCCTTTTCTCTTCCCCTGTGAGAGTGTCGGGGAATTGAGCATTAAATCACAGCTGATGTAAAGGCATCAACCCTGGAGCCTTCCCTCAAATGTCTTAATCTACCGTGAATTGTCCCCTGGCCTCAATTTTGAGTTTCCATCAATTGCTGGATTTTAGTGTTTACCATTCCGTGCCCTCCCAGGCTCTCCCTGTTGGGAAACAAATATCCTAAGCTCTGCTTTTTGTCCTGGTTTTTATGCTTGGTTGTTTTCTCAGTCCAAACATGGTGCCACAAAACTGCATTTACCAGGGATTAGCTGAGCTAATCCCATAAATGTGGTTTTACCTGGCTATCAGAAGCAGGTCTGTGTGCAGGGCTTTCTCCATTGCTCTGCTGGGCCAAAGTGTTTGTGGATCCCTCTCTGTTGGGAAGACAAGCTTTTCCTTGTTTTTAGGATTATTTTGATGAGGGTTAGGAAAATAGTGGGGATGCCTGCCTGGCCTTCCAGGTTCAATATCCCCTTTTTTCATTTTCCTGTCTCTGAATCCTCCAATCACTGCAGGTTTAATAGAGGAATTATTATTAAAAATAAATACAAGCCCACTTAACAGCCCAGCATCAGCCACCGCTGGGCTCAGATCCCTGTGGAAGGGATTTTGGAGTTTTCTGAAGCAGCACTGAGGGTTTATTGTCTGCTCAGCTTTGCCTCTGTACTAAAAACCCTCCCAAACTCCAGGGACAAATATCTGCCAGCCAGGAGGAGCTGGGCACAATGTGCCTGTTCATGGCAGGCTGGCGGGGCCAGTCGTCCCCCTCCACAAATCCTGCTGCACCTCTGGGTGTGGGATTGGGCAGGAAGACAAACCGGAATGGGGGTGGGAGCTGCCACCTCTGAGTTGGGCACCGGGATCTGCTCTGGCCTAGCATGTGGGCTAGGGTGGTGCTCTCCCAGTGGGTGTGTGGGAGTGCTGGAAGTCGCTGTCGGTTGCAAGATTGGATCAGTGCTGGGCACTCGGATCTCTCAGCCCTGAGAAATCATCAGCTCCCCCATGCCAACCTCTGCTCCACACCCTGGGCAGGATGGAATGGAGTGGGATGGATTGGGAGGGGAGGGGAGGGAATGGATAAGAGGGAAGGGAAAGGATAAGAGGGATGGGATGAGATGGAATGGGATAAGAGGGATGAGATGGATGGGATGGGATGGGATGGGATGGGATGGGATGGGATGGGATGGGATGGGATGGGACGGCATGGGATGGGATGGGACAGGATGGGATGGAATGGGATAAGAGGGATGGGAAGGGAAGGCTGCTTTGTCCTCATGCTGGCAGTGACTCAGCTGGAAGATGCGAGCCCTGCTCCCTCTGCAGAGCTGAGTGTGTGGCTGGGCTCCGAGGGGGAAAGCGTCCCCACCTTCTCCCTGACACTGCGTTCACACCTCTGAGGAGCTGGGAAAATAGAGAAACAGCAGTGACACGGCAGCACCTTAAAATAGAGCTCACACATCCCCCATCACATCTCACCTGATGAGAGGGTGTTGGCCCAGGGCTGGGAATTGGGAATAGATCCTACTGCAGGCTGAGTGGTGGAAACAGGGAGAATTCCACCATCCTGGTGCCGAGGAAACTGAAACAAGCTGTTGTCAGAGCCCATGTGTGCCTTGTGGGGCTGTGGTTTGGTGATGGGGACATTGAGGTCACAGGTGGGAGACCTGATTGTAACTCCTCAGCTGGATGAAACCCTGTGCCTCCATTTCCCATCTCTGCAGCAAGGTTAGCACTTCCAGCTGGAGCTGTTTGGAACACAAGTGACCTTTCAGTAGGTGTGCAGGCAGAACCTGAACCAGGAGGAGGCAAATCCTGCTGGGGCTTTTGGGTATTGAGCAGGAGACACTCTCCTGGTCGTGGTTACCAGTATCACCCCTCAGAATTGTCCCGTGGTACTCAACACTGGTGAAAGGCCCCGAGGTGTCTCCTCAGGGACACATGTTGGATGCTGGAGGTGCTGCAGTGCATTCCAGGCTCTTCAGCAAAGCTTCCAGCAGTTATGGGCACATCTCGTGCTTGGCAGGACCTGTGTTGAGGAGGGACAACCTCTCCTTGGTGTGGGATCCATGGCAAGAGCTTGGGACATTGGCTGAGTCAGTTTGTGTCCTTCAGGGCCCATCTCCATCTCTGTGCCAGGCTCTGCTGAGCATTTCAGGGTGGGTCGGTTGGTTTGTTTGCCCTCCTTCCATTTCCAGCACTTTCTGAAGAGTTTGGGATGTTCTGTAACCTGGGAAGGGGTGATTGGGGTTGGATAGAGGGAGAGCCAGGCACTGCCTGACTGTCACAGAACATCTCAGCTGTGGGGACCAGATCTGGGGCTTGACCCTGGGTTTCTGTGTCAGGGCTCTTCAGCTGCATTTCTGAACTTTGCAGAAAGGATTTTTCTCAAAAAAAAAAATAGGAACCTGGGTCGGTCAGGCTTTTGGGAATGTCAGTTTGAGGCAAGCAGGGCTGGTAATCAATGGTGCCAGATTCAGTTCATTCAGCTTGCTTAATGGAATTTCTAATCAATTTTCTTAACAGCCCCGAGTCTGAATGGCCTCCTAAGGACTTAAATTCTGGAAGTGCCAATTCTCCCAGCACCCTAGGAAGAACAAAGGCTTGTCATTCTCCTAGCAGCTTCCTTTGCAGAGCGAAAAACAAACCTCCTTCTCCCAGCTGTGACTATAAAACGAACAAAAAACCCAAGGTGCAAAACATTTTGTCCCAAATCTTGTGGTTAATGATGTTGGTGGAAATGACAGGCTTTGAATAGATAGCAAAGTGGGCTGTTAGGGCTCGGAAGGATGCAGCTGGTGCTTGTACAATGGCAAATGAGCGGGCTTGCAGCAGGCTGGCTGTGGGGTTAGTGAGCAGAAATGAAAGATGGTATCAGCTTCCTTCAGTGTTTCCCTATCAGCTGCTGCAGATGGACATGTGGAGTTTAAGCAGCTCTAGATAGCACCGAGGTTAAATAGGCATTTCTCTTAGAGGAGAGCGTTCCTCAAATTGCAATTATGCCAGGAGAAGAACAAAGGCTCGGCTCTGTCAAATAGTTCTGCAGCAGGGAGATTTGCATCTGATTTTAATACACACAGCTCTGCGAGAGTCTGGCTGGCAGCTGGAGGTGTCTGGGGGAAGACTTGGGGAAACCTGGGAGGTTTCCTGCCCTATGGAAAACACCTCCATGCTTGTCACCCCCTCCAGCACACGAGCAGGAGCCGAGTGGTGCTAGGGCTCGGGATGTGCACGGGAGGAGTGGGATGGGGTGTGTGGGTGTCTGAAGTGCAGCTGAAGGAGCAGGCTGGGTGCTGGGTGCCTTCCCAGCCTCCCCAAGGACAGAATTCCCATTCAGTGAGGCAGAGAGCAGGATCCTGCAGCAGAGCTAATAACCGAGGCTTTCTGGCTGAACTTGTGACGCTTGGCTGAGCTCCAGGGACCCGCAAAGGTCGGTCTTCAATCCTCAGAAGTGAACCTTTTTCATCCCCCTAGCAATGGCTAAAAATAGTCCAATTTTTTATTATTTTATCTTGATATATTTTCTTTTATCCTCATATATTTATGGTTGGGTCAGGCTGAGGTGAGGACCAAAAGGTCATCCAGGGCAGCTCTTCATCAGTCCTGGGTGTCCACATCTGCACGTGGCACTGGGAGCTGATGGGGCAGTTTCACCCCCAAACCCCACAGCACACACAACTGTCAGCCTCCAAAAACAGGAACAAAAGAAAGGAATGGATGAGATTGTGAATGTGAAACCATTTTTTTAATACCTTGCCTGCACAACTGAAAAATTCCCAAGTTTAATCCCTGCTTTCCTAGATGGGGAGAGGGGGAAAGGCTGTCCAGCTGGAGGTCAGCAGAGCAATGTAAACAGGGAAACACAGAGATGATTAGGTAAAATGGAGAGATTGGGGGATTAATGCAAGAACGAGAAAGGATTTGGTCACTGCTGAGCTTGCTCTGCTTGGATAATGCACAGAAGCTCTTCCCGAGAAGAGCAGCAGCAGCTTCATGGGCTGCATCCAAAGTAATGGGCTCAGCATCCAGCCAAACTGAAGGAGACAAATAGAAATTAAATCAACAGTTTTGTTCTGTCTTTCTGCCACCTGGGCCCAGCTGGTGCTAAAATAGGATAAGAGACAAACTCCTTGTCCTCAGGTGGCCGAGATCGATGGCTGTGTCTGCTCCAGGACGTGCCAATGGCTCTGGTACAGTATCTCCCTTGCTGGCTCGTGGAGATAAAGTTTTCTTCTTAAGCAAAATTGCATTTTTCAGTCAAACTTTGCATCTCAAAAGAATTAATATGAAGCTGAGCTAAGCTGTGTGTCGGTATCCAGCAGGCTCAAGTGCTAAAATACTTGGCAGGGAGGTGCTCCTCCTCTTGTCCCCTTTAAATTGTGGCTCTGTTTCCTTTATGTTTTGAGCTGAGGCCCTAAAATTTAGAGTTCAAAGACTGTCTCTCTATGGGAGTATTTGTATGATGCAGTGAAATAAACTCAGCCATGGAATAAATAGAGAATGGAAAAAGTAATGGAAATTTTGCACTGAGATGAGGTGTAACATGGAAGGGCTCCTCCAGCTCTGCTGCAAGCCAGGCTTGGTGTGGGAATTACAGAGCAGGAAGCTTTTTAATGTTAAACACGAAGGGAAACATTCCTGGTAAATCTGTGTTGTACCAGCACCCTGTTGTACTAGACCTGGGGAAGGCCAGATCACTTAAACTCTGTCAAATGAGAATAGATTTAGTCAGTGCTTCGGGTTCACAGTTTGGGGGACATTTCCCAAAAAAATGTCTAAGCCCAGGCTCTTGGTGTTTCAGAGCAGTCTTTTGCCAGGGAGAGGAATTTTATGTAGCATGAGGCTCTTTTTGGGTGTTTTAACAGCAAGTCAGCTTTTTAGAGCAGCTCATTGCAGAACACGGTTCCAAAAATGTCACCCCTCCCAGCTGAGAGCATCTTGCAGGGTGCTCTAACAATGCCCAGGGCAGCGCCCTGTGCCACAGCTGGGGCTCCAAACTGTGTCACCTTCTCTCCTCGCTCTGCAGGAGGGAGAGCTGGAAATAAGGTCAATTCCTTTCCCAGCAAGGGACAGGACATCTATTGGTGCAGATGGTGGGGGGATGGAAGGGGAGGTTCTCCTTTAACAGTTGGACTCGATGATCTTGGGTCCTGTCCAACCCTAATGATTTCTGATTCCTTAGAAAAGGGTTTTTAATCATTTGCACTTCATTTGCACTGAGCACGTGCAGCTGGGACTTGGCTTCCCTCAAGGACTGGGATTTGGGGAGGATTCAGGGGAAATGCTCAGTGCCACAAGCAGGAGCTGAGACCTGCCTTGACCAGCCCATCTTTAACTGAAAAACCCCAAATCCACGTGCTGGGGAGCTGCTGTTTTAGGGTGCTCCCCTACATACTTTTCCTTGTGCTTTCCCAGTGCCGGGCTGGCCGCACGCTTCTTGTCTCACCAAGGGGTAACAGTGGTGGCTGCTGTCCTCATGTCCTGTGACTGCGTATTGGGACAGCTTGTCACAATCCTTGCCTGTTTTAAGGGTTCCTGTGCACAACATCCCTCCAGAGATGCCTTTCAGCCAAAATTATTCCACCATGACACCGGATGTGATGCTGTTCCTTTCAGTGTCTTGCAGTAAATGTGCTGGATGCACAGATCTCTCATTTTTTGTTGAGGTCTTAGAAAAAACCCCAAACATTGGAGCTGCTGCTGACTGTTCGTGGGACACACAAGAGCCATCCCAGTGCACACAGACTCGGTGCTCACGCTGCCTGCCTGGCTCAGCAAGATCCAGAGGCTCGGTGAAGTCATGGCGAGGTGTGTTGGGTATCCCCGAGCACAGGGTTTGGCCCAGATAATCCATCTGCCAAGGAATGTGCGGCAGCACAGCCCTGGGTAAATCAGGAACGCTTTATCAGCAGCGGAGCCTCCCCGGAGGCTGCGTGTCCTACATAGCCGTGGAGTGGCAGCAGGAGGTTACGTGACAACCCACAAACCTGCTCTGCTTCTGGGTGACTCAGGGCTGGAGCTACTGAGGCACGGATCACACACTGCCCGGCCTTGGCTTCCAGCTGCTGTGCGCCTTGGAACCAGCTCTGTGTCCATGGAGGATGAAGCTCCTGGGTCTGGGACATCTGGGACCCCTGGGTGTGGCTTCCAGGATGGTGTGAGGAAAATTAACCCACAAACACCAGAGGTTTATGTCCAAAAAGGAGACAGAGGAGTCCTGTAACTTTATTCATAAATAAAGGGAGAGGCCATGGGCATTTCCCAGGGGGTCTCTCAAACTGATAAGGGATGCAGCCTCTTTAATCCCAATTTCCCAGCCACAGTTCCCTCTCTCTTTCCCCACTGGCTGAGGTACTTGAGAAGTACAGACTCCCCAATGTGCCTAATGCAACCCCCCTTCTAATGCACATTCCTCTTCCTTCTTTCTTTTTTTTCGATGTCTCTGCTCTTGCAGTCTATTAACATAAGTCAATTAGAGGAATTCCTATGGAAATCCTTCCCCTTGTTGCTTCTATCTCTCAGTTTTATCAGCAGGCTCAGCAGTGTGTAAAGACACTCCCCTCTCATTGCTTTCAATGGTGACAACAGCCCGCCTGCAGTCTGGTTACAACAGCCCTGTGGAATGCTCCAGACCAGGGGCAGAGTGGCTGGAAAGCTGGAAAAGGACCTGGGGCTGGACATGGGCCCAGGTGTGCCCAGGTGGCAGCAAGGCCAAGGGCACCTGGTTTGGATCAGGAGCAGTGTGTGCAGCAGGACCATCCAGTGCCCGTCCCCTGTGCTGGGCACTGCTGAGGCCCCAGCTCAAATCCTGGGGGCAGTTTTGAGTTCATCATGACCAGAAGGACTCTGAGGGGCTGGAGCGTGTCCAGAGAGGGGAATGGAGCTGGGGAAGGGTCTGGAGCACCAGGAGAGGCTGAGGGAGCTGGGAAAGGGGCTCAGCCTGGAGAAAAGGGGGATCAGGGGGACTCTGTGGCTCTGCACAACTCCCTGACAGGAGGGGGCAGCCGGGGGGGTCAGGCTCTGCTCCCAGGGAACAGGGACAGGAGGAGAGGGAACGGCCTCAGGCTGGGCCAGGGGAGGGTCAGGGTGGACACCAGGAGGAATTTCCTCATGGAAAGGGTGGTCAGGGATTGGAAGGGGCTGCCCAGGGAGGTCTGGAGCCCCTGTCCCTAGAAATATCCAAGGAAGGGCTGGATGTGGCACTGAGTGCTCTGGGCTGGTGACCAGGTGGGGATCGGGCACATCGGACTCAATGATCCCAGAGGGCTTTTCCAACATAAATGGTCCTGGAATTCTTTGGTGTCAAAGAAAAACATCACTGGAGGACATTAATTTCTAGCAAAACACAGAGTCCACACTTCCCCATGTCCCAGTTATCCCTGAGAAAACATGTGGGTGCACACGCACATTCCCCTACTGGCTCAGGCCACCAAATTCCCTGTTTTCTATCCAAATTCCCCAATCTCACCAGAGATGCTCTGAGTTCACTCTTTTCTCAGGAATTCGACTCCATATTTGCAGTAGTTCCCTTAGAGCTGGATGTGACCCAAGTTTTTTATTTTCCGTGATTTTCCCCTGTGATTTTTTTCTTCCTCAGTTTTTCAGGGGGTTTCCTGGGAGTTGTAGCTTTCTAAATAAATTTATAAGAACTGGCAAACTTGGATAAAATCTGAATACTTCATTCTGATTTTGAGTCCTCGGGAGTATTTTAGGTAGCAGAATTGTGAACACGTTTTGGGGAATGAAGTTCTCTCTTCTTCTGTTGAGTTGTAGCAGATTTTAGAAGCAGAAAAAAACTGCTTTGAATACACAAATGTAGCAAAGTGTTTTCATCAAAAAAAGAGACATTTAGGGGAAAATGTGGGGACAGAAAAGAGTTGCTGCTGGGAATTTGATGTGTAGATCCTTATGGATCCAGCTGGGAGATATGAGCAAGACCTGGACAGGAGGAACCTTAATTTTGCCAAAATTTTGGAAATTTGCTAGAACTTCAGGGACACCCACCAAGATTTTATGTTGTCCAAAATAAAACCTGTATAACCCATGGCATTGTTATAATACTGAGTGGGGAATATTTACCTGTTCATGTTGGAAAATAGGCAAAATAACTTAAAGGATCTTTTAGCTTCATCCCTGCACTTTGCAGGATAAATCCTGAATCTCCAAGAATTTTGGCATCAATTAAAAAAAAAATGTCTAATGAAACTTAATGCAATAAGTAATTGAGAGGTATTCAAATTTGAGTATTTGAAAGGTATTTGAGAGGTAAAACTCAAGATTTGTCACAACATGCAAGTCTCCATGAATGTTTTTATACAATCTTTGCCTGTTTTAAGGGTTCCTGTGCACAACATCCCTCCAGAGATGCCTTTCAGCCAAAATTATTCCACCATGACACCGGATGTGATGCTGTTCCTTTCAGTCTCTTGCAGTGAATGTGCTGGACACACAGATCTCTCATTTTTTGTCTGAGATCTTAAAAAAACAAAGCATTAGAGCTGCTGCTGACTATTCTTGATACCTGCACCGGGTAGCAGCTTCAGCAGCAGTGGGAATATCAGAGGATCCCAAACATTTTTCATAGTCTGATTTCCATTATAATACAGATTAAGGATTGCACTTGCCTTTCAGGAGCTTAGTAACATCCTTTTGTCACCGTACAAGAGCAACTCTAATTCCTCTAACCAGGAATTACTGCGGGGAGCAGCAAGGTTGGAAAATGCTCTGCTGGGATGAGATGTCAGGCTGAGCACAAGCAGCAGAGAGTTGGAATTACCTTGGAAAAATTCCCCTCATAATCTTTCTAGGAGGGAAATAGAGGTTAAGCAGGGAGAACCTGGAGCAAAGCCAGGTTGGACAGGGCTTAGAGCAACCTGTGATGGTGGAAGGTGTCACTACCTGTGGCGGGGGATGGAATGAGATGAGTTTTAAGGTCCCTTCCAGCTCAAACCATTCCATAATTCTGTGATTCCTTAGCAACATCATCCTCCTGCAGCCAAGCAGCAGGCCCCTGCACCAGAGACTCCCAGGCTGTCACTTGGGTGTAAATCTGCTGGGATGAGCCTTTTCCTAAGTAACCCAGCAATCTCAGCTGTGCCTGCACCCTCAGAGCTCACGCTTGCCTCTGGTGTGTATTTATTTCAAGGCCAGGTTGGATGGGGTTGGAGCAGCCTGGGGTAGTGGAAAGTGTTCCTGCCCATGGCAGAGGTGGAACTGGGTGATGTTAGGAAAATCAATCCACAAACACCAGAGGTTTATGTCCAAAAAGGAGACAGAAGAGTCCTGTGACTTTATTTGAATAAAGGGAGAGGCCATAGGACATTTCCATGGAGTCTCTCAAACTGTTAGGGGACAAAGCCTCCTTTTTATCCCAATTTCCCAGCTGCAGTTCCCTCTCTCTTTCCCCACTGGCTGAGGTACTTGAGAGGTACAGAATTCCTGAATCTCCTAATACAGACCCCATCTAATGTGCATCCTCCCCCTTTTTATTCTTTGTGTCTCTGTTCTTTTTCTCTGAGTCCAGGGAACTAACACAGCCTTGGTCAGTAACAGTCTATGTCAATGGGTGGAATTCCTATGGAATTTATGGTTCCTCCCATTGCTCTCCTTTCATCTGTCACTGTCTGGCCTTATTTGCTGGGCCCCCCCTAGCAGACCCCATAATTTGTAAAGATATCTCCCTTCCCATCCAATCCATCCTGGGATAATTCCATGATTCTGCCTTTTTAGGACCATTCAAGGCAGCAGGAACAAAGGGGTGATCCCAGCGCTGTCCCTGTGGACCCAGCAGCTCCTCATGCTGTGGGGGCAGAGCAGCCTCAGCAGACAGAGGCTGTCAACTGGAGCCAGCAGTGTCCCAGAAACCCCAGGTGACCCATCCTGGGCAGGCAGCAGGTTTTATCAGCCAGGGTCTGCATCCTGGCAAGAATCTCCTCTGCTCTTTCCCACAGGACATCCTATTAGTCATCCCTAATTATTCAGCTCTGCTTGAGCAAAGCCTTGTCTCCGTCTTCCTTTTTTTTTTTTTTTTTTTCTTTTCTCTGTTAGCCTGAAAACCTATATTTAAATAATAAAGGGTGGGAGGCATTTTTAATCCCAGCTGGATAATTCCTAAAATGCACAAAGGTAAACCCGAGCGGACGGATGCTCTGAGGATGTGCTGGTTCGTTCCTCACCCACCTTGGGCGAGCAAAGCTGGGCTTGAGCACGGCTTATGCCAGGCTATGCCCTGCTCCTCTTGGATAACTTCCACACCCTTTCTGATGGATTTGTGATTTGGGGATGTTCATGAAACCTTTCTGGGTTTAGGTGCTTCGTTTACACCCCAATCCTGCCGTGGGTATCTTGTGGCTCCCACATGACTCCTCTGATACTTCTTCCCCCATTTCAGCGTTGTAAACCCAGAAACTGATTTTTGGGGGGTGAGGAAGTATTTGGGATCTTCAGAGAGGAGTGACAGAGCTCATAGGCTGTGCGGTAAAAGGGCTTTGATGGGGGTAGTGAGGAGGGCTGGTTAAATTGGGGCTGTTTCTTGAGGAGAAAGAGACACAAAGACATGGTAGAGCCAGGGATGTCACCAAAAATCGGGAAGAAAATAAAAACCTTCTAGCACTGTATTTGTAGTGATAGAGAATCAGGTATTACTTTATTTTCTGGCCAGGATGTGCCGAGGAAAATATTCCAAACCTCACAGACCTCACCTCCCTCTACTGTGAAAGGAGAGTAAAAAACTCTCTGAAACAGAGACACCACACCTGCAATTTTGGGGTGCAGAAACTCCAAAGGAGGGTGAAATGCCGCACCCAAGGCCCTGTGGGGGGTGGTGACAGAGCCTTCCTCCTCCCCATTCCCCACCCTTCGCTCATCTGCCTCTCCATCCCGCTAATTCCAGCTGAGGAGGCTTAGTCTTGCCTTGTAATCTTGATTTGGAGTTTCATTATGAATTACTTGAGTCTCATGCGCCGTTTTAAATTGATTCGTTATGCCAAGTACTTGCCAAACGCATAATGAGGGTCTAAATCGGTCCGTATGCAACGAGGGAGCCATTCAATTATTGCGAGCGCTCGCACATTGACAAAAACCTCGATTATTGCTGTCACTCGCGTTTCGGGACCTTCCCGCACGCATCCACACCCCTCCCCGGATCCGTCGGAGGCATTTCACGCTTCCTAGCGCCCGCCCCGTTATTTATTGTCATCATAAACGCTGCTATTTTCGGCTGCCTCGCACACGCGAGTGCCGGGCTGCGAGTTCGCCCTGCAGGGATCGGTATTAATGAGAATGGGAGCAGCTTTAGCCGGGAGAGGGGGGAATCGCTGCTCTGTCTCCGCCAATCCATTCACAAAGTCCGCGTGGCAGCTCCTAAAGACCGACGGCAGAAATGAGAATTAATCAAACCAAGGGGCTATTAAGCCACAGCGCATCAAAGGGAGCCCGAAAGTCTTCACGCCGTCAGCGGAAAAAAAAGCTTTTATCTCTTTCTAACAAATGTTGGAATCCAGACACAGCCCTGATGGTCTCTAACGATCCATTAGGAGGGTGTGAATAATTATAATTGCCACCCCTAATCACAGGCTTTCCTAGATTTCAGGGCGCTCCAGGAAGGAGCGTGGGTACCTGCGACCCTTTTAACAGATCGGGAAACTGAGGCACCGCAGGGCGTTGCGGTGACAGGGAAGGGGGAACGTGTGGTTTTGTTCCTTTTCCCCCCAAATTTTCTGCAGCACGTTGGGAAATAGTCCAAGTCACGCGTTTCACAGACTGAGGAATGATGGACTGAACCAGATGTGGGCACTGAGGATGGAATCATGGAATGGTTTGGGCTGGAAGGGACCTTAAAGCTCATCTCATCCACCCCCTGCCATGGCAGGAACACCTTCCACCGTCCCAGGGTGCTCCAAGCCCTGTCAGACCTAACTTTAGGCATTTCCAGGGATCCAAGGGCAGCCACAGCTTCTCTGGGCAGCCTGGGTCGAGCCTCCTGGCTTTTCCCTGACCCTGATTTGTAGTTCAGGTATATTTAAATTATGAAACAGCCTCTAAAATCCAGATTCAGGACCTTCTTCCATCCCTGCTCTGTAGCTTTATCCCTGTCCTTGAGTCAGGCGGGTGAAACCGGTGTTTGCATGATTGCTCACATCAATTTTGGGCCATTCCTGCAAACTTTGGGACTCAACCCCTCGTTCCACCTCTCCGTTTTGGATTCAGATGAACAGAGATCAGCCTCAGGTCCCAATCCCCTCTCTCCTCCACACCACAGGCTCCAGCAGCCGGGAGCTTCTCTTCCGAGCCCCTCGTGATGAAATGTCAGCGCCGTGTCCGCGGGGCCGGGGCTGACACCAGGGCTGGGAGCTACCGTGAATCATCCTCATTAAAAGGCATTTCTAATTCAGCTGCAGAGAGCTCCTCACCCTCTCTGCTGCCACAGCAGAGCTAATTAAAGCTGCCGTGGAAGACAGGCGGCAGACGATGGGCACAGGCAGGTACAGCTGCAGCCCTGTGCAGGAGGCAGCGGGTGAAAAACACATTTTCTGACTCATTCCCCGTGCCACGAGCAGGAGCAGGAGCGGGATCTGCCGGCAGCATCTCCACCTGAAAGGAGATGATTCCTTCACCTGGAAGGAGATGAATCTTCCATCTGAAGGGAGATGATTCCTCCATCTGAAAAGAGGTGATTCCTTCACCTGAAAGGAGATGAGATGATTCCTTCACCTGAAAGGAGATGATTTCTCCACCTGAAAGGAGATGATTTCTCCATCTGAAAGGAGGTTGTGGCAGGTGGCAGTCAGCTGCTTCTCCCAGGCAATGAGCGACAGGATGAGAGGGCAGAATGAGCCTCAAGCTGTGTGCCAGGGTAGGGTCAGGTTGGACACCAGGAGGAATTTCTTCCTGGGAAGAGTGGTCTGGCATTGGAAGGGGCTCCCCAGGGAGGTTTGGAATCCTCCCATCCCTGGAAGTGTCTAGGGAATGCCTGGACGTAGCACTCAGGGCTCTGGGCTGGTCACCAGGTGGGAATTGGGCACAGACTGGAGTTGATGATCCCGAAGGTCTTTTCCAACCTCGGTAACTCTGGGATGATGGAAGTTCCTTGCTGGGAATGGAGGGACTTGGCCTTTTGGCACAGGGGCTCCTGAGAAGGTTTGGTTGTCACCTGAAAGGAGGTGAATTGGGAAGAATGTGTGTGTAGGGTGTGTGTAGGGTCTCTATGGCCAGCAGAGCTTCTTCAGTACCCCAGCCCATCCCCAGCCCCACATGATCCCCATGCCCTGGGCTCTGGCCCCGCTGCATTCCCACAGCTGAAGGTGGCTCTGTGTGTGGCACGAATAGGAGGATTTAGCAGGATTCCCCTGTTGAATTCTGCCTTGTAGCAACTGTTGAGCAAGGAGAGATTTTTGGGCTGATTTTTCTCCTACAGGCTCTGCCACCCTCGTGCATTTCCCAGCCGTGAGTCACAACTCATCCTCTGCTTCTCCCGCTCCCTGGCATCTTCAGGCACCTCCTGAGGCTTGGGAAGACAATAACAGCGATGAGATCTTGTGCAGGGTTTTCTCTGGCTGCTCGAGGGCTGGGAATTCACCCTCGGGGTGGAACTGAGGGTCTTCCATCCCTGCTGGGTGACAGGAGGTGGGGACAGCACAGAGGGGACCCAGCCTGTTACCCTGTGTTGGGGGTACCTGGGTGCTCCTCAGGAGGGACCAAAGGGAGGAATAAAATGCAGAAATAAATCCTGGCAGTTAAAAAAGCATCTCCAAACTCAGTGTTAGTCTGGAGGGTGTCACAGAGCTTTGCTGCAGAGAGGGAAGCTGCAGCAGTATGTCCTGGTGGGGTCTTCCATGACATTTCCTCTCCCAGCCCCCCCTGGTCCTGCTCCCACGGGAATCTCCATCCTCTGCCTCCACTCTGCTGCCATCCCTCTCTGGCCAAAATAACTTCAGCAGGAAGAAAAACTGTGAGAAAAAGGCAAAGTGAAGTGATTTCTTCTCTCTAGGCTCTTCTGGATCTCATTCTGTGCTTCCCCAAGAGAAGAAGGGGAACAAAAATCACCAGATTTACATTAAAAAGGCAAGTGGACAGGCAGAAATAGGGTCAAAGGGAAGAAGGGACTTTCGGTCATTTTGGGGAGAGTTCCTGTTTCAAGAAGGCCCCTCAAGTTTTCTCCTCTCTTGCTGTCTCCAGGCTGTTAATCATTCCGTGGTTTAGATTTGCAGCAAACCCTCCCATCTCACAGTCATTTCTGCATGCAATGAATTAATGGTGGGCACTGCCTTTGGAACCCAAGCAATTCCACATTGGAATCAAACTTCTCTCCAATAGTGTCCACTATTATTTTTCCCTCCTGTGTCCATTTATAATTAAACCTTCTTAATTATCTTTTTTAAGTGTGGGGTTAAAGGAAATGAAGAGTGAGGCTCTCCAGCAATGCTTTCTGTGAAGGGTGAGCTGCACAAACCAGGCAGGCAGTGAGTCAGCATCCTCTCCTGCCTCTGCCGGCACCGAGCTGTTGCTGGGGTGACTGTCACAGGTGACAGAGTGGATCAGCCTTCCCGGTGTTCCCAAGCTGAGCCTGGACATGTTTTTTTCCCCCGAATATATCAAAGCAAAATCAAAAAGCAGGCTGCAGAAATACTCCGTTCCACCCCCGAAAAAAAACCCCACTCCCAAATTGGTTTTATTGTCATTTGGGGTGCAGAGAAAAGGAAAAGAGGAAGCTGGTGGTTTGGGAGGTTGTGTAAGAAAAGTCATTTGAGAGAATCTTGAGATTATCTTGTGATAATTGTTTAGAATTGATTTTTTATTGCCAGATCTCGTTGGAAAGGACGTGGGACAGCAAAGTGAGCCTGACCTGTGGCACCCATGGGTCACCTCCTGCCAGGGCTGTCACCCATCACACCCCCAGCCCTGACAGCAGGATTAGGAAGGCAGAAAAATGACTCACCTGCTCATCCTCACCCCATCTGCAGCCTTGCAAACAGGGGATTTCTGAGCGGGGTTCCCCCAGAAGCGCTGCAGCTGACGAGCAGGAAATCTGATTAAAAATAAAGGACAGGGTTGAGCTGCAGAGCTCGGGCCTTTGAGCCCTTTGCAGACAAATTCCTTTGCTCCAAATCTTCACTGGTTTGGGTTTTCCAGCTAAAAATGAAGCCTCTGCCAATGGCTGGGGAGCGTTTGGGAGCTCTGGCTTTACCTGCAGGCTCTGCAGCTCCAGATGTTGTAGTTGATGCAGCTCCACCAGCATCCAGATGTTGCAGCTAAAGCCAAAGTCCCCACTTGTGTTTGCAAACAAATCCATCTCCCCTGCATGAAATGACCCTTCAATAACAACCTTAGAGCTGAAGGAAGGGTTTTTATAACAAACCAGTTCCTGGCACTGGTGATCAAGGGTTAAACTGGCCGTGAAGAAGGGGAGGACAGACAGAAAGGCCTTGAGGCAGAAGAGAATTTCCTCTGGATTTCCAGCTGGAAAGGGAATGATGTCAACATCAGACCTGTATACAGGGTGTGTTTTTTTTCTCTCAAAGCACTGCCCAAACATGAACCAATTAACAGAGGCCAGGAAGCCGGGGCTGCGCTGATATGTTTGGCCTGGTGACCTGTGCAGGTTTCAATTTTCTGTTCACTCACATCCTTTGAGGCCAAAAGCCCGAGGATGGAGGCGCTGGGGGATTGAGCTCCCTGGGGCATCCTGATCTCTGTCGTGGTTCTCTCACTGCAGCCAGGCAGTCACTCTGCTTTTTCCATGATTTTATCAAACTCTAATGGAAGTCTGATGGCTTCAGGGTAATTCTACTGCAGTGACTTTGCTCCTGCATGTGTTAAAAGGCATAAAAACATGAGCAAAAAAAGAGGATTTCCCCTCCCTTCTCAGTTTCCCTTCTCTGTGTGTTCCCTGCTTTAACCACCAGCAGTTTCACATCGTGCCAAGCCTCGGTGATTTTGGTGAAAGGCAGAGTTTCCTCAGTTTGGTTTTTTGGGTTTCACAGTTGCAGGAGGGCTGGGGGTACCAGAGCTGGGTTGGGCTGCCCAATCCTGTTCATCCTTTGATGTCTGGGATGCTCTGGAGAGCAAGCCTTGCCCTCCAAAGGCTGAAGGTGTTGATGCACAGGGTGTCCAGAGAAGATGTGGATGCCTCTAGATGCCTGGAAATGTCCGAGGCCAGGCTGGACAGGGCTTGGAGTACCCTGGGATAGGGTAAGGGGGTGAAACAGAATGGGATTAAGGTCCTTTCCCACCCAAACCACTCTGGGACTCCATAATTCAATAAATGGTGGCTCTTTCCCATCAACACTTTATTGATGGACGCTGTGTACCACCTGATCACACCACGATGGCCTCACCCCTCACTGTTTGCTCCTGGGCTGTGTCAATCCTGCAGCCTCAGTTTCCATCTCCCTCCTTTCCAACGCGATGCTCGCCGAACGAGCAAACGCAAAGTCACAGAAAATTTGGGAGGATTGGAAAGGCAGAAAAATCCAAGTGACAAAATGCGGTTTGAAGGTCCCTGACAGCATGCCAGGCAGCCCCACAGCTGTCACCAGGGTCTGTGCTCAGCTCAGACAGCTCCCTGCCCTCCCAACATCTCCTCCTTGCCCGGATCTCACTGCTGGGAGGCTCCTGGGCAGAGCAGGGTCGAGGTTGGCTCCAGCCCAGCTGCCCAGCACAGGAAAAATTGCTTCATTTTTCTGATGCAATTTATTTGTCTGGATAAAACTGGTTAAAGAGCGGGGAAAAGGTGGAGAGGGCGTGTTTTAAAAATAAACGTCTGAGCCCGCACAAGGGATGCTTTGTGGCACAGCGGTGACTTCCAGATTCCTGGGTTTTCTATGGAAAGTAAAATCATTTGCCTGAAAAACAGAGTTGTTTGTGCAGCTGGAGTTGGGCACCAATTCGCCCAGAGTGTCTTGAACATCCTCTGAAAATTCAACTCAAAATACTGTTGGGAAGAGACCGAGCCCATATTTTAGGAAAAATTGCTCTGACCACACTGATTTAGAGGGAGATCAGCTGCTGGTTTTGGTTGTGGGGCTGACACCAAGAGCTTTCCCTGCCCTGGGGTAGCATTGCTCAATTTAGGGAAGCTCTGATGGCTCGTGCCACCTCACTGAGTGATGGTCACCACCACAACCAGGGCCCACACGATGCTTTTTACTGCCAGAAATTGGGGTTTTAACATCTTTAGGCTGAGGCTGCATCAGGCTGAGCTCTTCCAGCGTCACCTCGAGTCCCTGAGATGTCCCTGATTTTCCTGCTCCCCTCTCTCAAGCGCAGCTCATCTTCCCCTCCCTGCTAATGAAAACACTGTTGTCTCCCAGGATTTGTGGTTAAATTGCTTTGTCAATGTAATCTTAGACCTTAATGACCAAATAATGCCCTGCAACAGGAGTCCTTGGGTATCGTTTCGCTGTCATTGTGGAGGCCTTGGAATGTGATCCCTGTTCCAGTGGAATTTGCATTAACGTTGTTTGCCCATCATAATCCCACCCGGTTAATCACATTTTTAGGATATTGAAACAGGTCTGACTTCATCCTGAGCTGCAACCCCTGGATCCCCAAAGGCTGGATGGGGTTTAATTCCGTTAGAGCCGGCGGGTGATGGTGACGCTGAGTAACTTGGCTGATCTTTTTTAGCCGCCGGAACTTGTTCATCGCTTCCCAAGAAATGCTCTTGCTCAATCCTCAGCTTTGAGGGAAACAGCCCATGAAAAATAGCTGCTGTTATTTTGGGGTTATTTTGGAGTTATTTGAGGGTATCAGCTCCATTTTCATTTCCCCCGCTGCCATGAGAATATTCTCTGAAGGCGTCCAAAGTCAGAGAGGATCCCGGGGTCCTGCTGTGCCTGGTGCTGAATGTCCTGTTAGGGAGAGGAATCAGCTTTCCCTGCAGAGCTCCTGGTGATGATTCCCACCTGTGCTGAGGGCTGAGCAAGCCACAGGATTTCCACAGCGCTGGATTTTCCTCCCTCCCCCAAATCCAAAGTTGAGTGTCTTTCTCAACTGAAAAAGAGAAACAGCTCTGCCACTGCGAGTGCGGTGAGGAGCTTCTGGTGTGGGATTGAAATAGGCTCCAGGTGGGAGGTGAGAAATACTCCCTCAATGCACAGCTGAGAAACTGAGGCACGGAGGGGTTGGAGGATTCACTCCGCCACTGAGCTATACCTGGAGTCTGACTAAGGCAGTGACAGGAATAGGGATGGTGTTCTCCAGAGTTAGAGCACTAAATCCATCCTGGGAAAGCAGGATTCAGTTCCAATCCTTCCCCCTGCCTCCCTGGATGGCGTTGGTGGAGGATTTGTCTCTATCCTGGAGGGGGAACCCTCACTGGATGCTTTTTTGGCTTGGTGAGGAGATGAGAAGGGATCCCTGATTTCTGGGAATTTGGTATCCCGGTTCTTCTGGAAGGATGTGAGCCTCAGGGCTGTGGGTATGCCAGGGGAGAAGGGGAGGATGAGCTGGAACCAGAGCTTGTGTTGTTCAACTCATTCCCCAATTGCTGAGAGTCAGGACAAGGGGAAACGGCCTCAAGTTGTGCTGGGGAGGTTCAGGTTGGATATCAGGGAAAATTTCTACCCCCAGACATGGTCAGGCACTGTCACAGTCTCACGGGCAGTGGTGGAGTCCCCATCACTGGAGGGATTTAAAAACCATATGGATGTGGCACTTGGGGACATGGGTTAGCGGTGGCCTTGGCAGAGTTAGGTGGACTGTTGGACTCCATCATCTCAGGGGGCTTTTTCAACCTAAACAAGCCCATGATTCTGTGGTTCTGTGATTCTGTGATTTTGTGGTTCTGAGATTCTGTGATTTTGTGGTTCTGTGATTCTGTAATTCTGTGATTTTGTGATTCTGTGGTTCTGTGGTTCTGTGATTCTCTGATTCTCTGATTCTGTGATTGCTCCCAGTTAATCTCACAAGGCTGGGTTGATGCTGAGCTGCGTTTGCTGCCAACAGCCCTGCAGTGCTGCCTGTAATTGGTGACCTGACAACCTCGAGCCTTTCTCCACAACGCTTGTCCATTCTGAGCGGCACAGGAGGGCTCGTGTTCCCAACAGGACAAACCTGGAGGGAGTCAAAGCCTTGCTGGAGCAGGTGTGGTTTGCTGTGGGAGGCCAGACAATGCATTTGCAGTGCATTAAGGTATTACTGTAACGGCGCTGGCTCCGAGAGGTTTCTGATCCCGAGAAAAAAAGATGAGCAGATTTGTCCCAGATTTATCAATGGATAAATGGAGGCAGAGTTCCCATTGAAATGGGAGGGAGGAGAGGGCAGCTCACAGCCAGGCTGGATTCTGTACGCTCTGTCCAGCTGCTGGTGCTACCAGGGGAGCTCTGAGGGGAGAAGGACACCCCCAAAACGCTGCTTGAGAGGCACTGGGATTCATTGAGAAGGAAGGACAATTTCAAGGTGGATGAGGCAGCCCTGTGACTGGGGGTGACTGAGGGTCGGGGTGAAGGTCCCACACGTTTTGTGCAGCTCCTGCCCCCCAGGGGAAGGATTCTGTGGGAATTCCCCTCGTGGTCTGGGTCTGGCTGTGGGAAAAGGGAAGCTGCGTGTCCCCTCTGCTTGGAAATCTGCCCTGGGAGGGCCATTAAGGGAGGAGAAGAGTGATGCTTGCTCTGCTTCCTCACAGAAACGGCATGTGCCGTTCCCACAGCCTGTGCAGGATCAGTGCACAGGGGGATTTCTTAAATGGCCGTTAGGAGCAAAATTAGATTTGTTGAGACCAGATGCAGCAGAAGAGATGGCTGGAAAAGCAGAAGGAAATGTGCAGAGGGAACACTGGGACATCTCGCATTAGACAGCAAACCACAGCCTGGAGGAAATGGTTTGGGGCTGCACCGAGCTCCCAGCTCACCCAGGAAAGCTTTGGCCGGGTTGGACATCACAGAAACGTCCCTTCCCCTGGGCTTTTGTCCCCCTGCCCTGCAGGTTTGGACGCCGGACCTGGACCACCTCTGTTTCTGCCTCACAAATTCTGGGCTCGCTGCTCCTCCCTGGTGCAAACCCCTCCGGGGAGCACGTGTGGGGCTGGCGGGGGCTCACAGGGCGGCGATGCCGCTGCTGCATCCCCAAAGCTGGGCTGGGGACCCAGGGGAAGGCAGGAGAAGACAGGGAAGGGCTGGGGGAGGATCTGCCCCCGAGCTGCTCGCTGCCTGCGGCGCTGCTGCTCGCCTGGCACAGCCTAATTGGCTTTGATAGGATTACAGGGAAGCAGGAGGAGTAAACAGGGCCAGGAGGCCACGGCGTGCCGGCTCCCGGAGAAATCCCAGCGCGACTCCCGAGCAGAGCAGCCGCAGCTCAAGGGTTAATGTCTGCCGCCGTGCTGCAGCCATGGGGTAAGGCCTTAATCCTGCTGCTTCTAAAGGAAAGGCTTTTCCAAGCACCATCCCAAAATCTGCGGCTTTCTCGGTAATTCCCGATGAATTTGGCCCTGACAGATCCGGAGTAAATTATTGCAATTATGGCAGTTGCACCTTGTGCCTCGAGCCTCGTGTCCTCAATAAATGTTTACGGTTTGAGGCAGCCTCGTTTGTTTGCCTTAGACCAGACAACACTGATTTATTGGCAGAGATCCTAGCAGGGAAAAGGGATGAGCCAGACAAGTTTTTAGCTGCTACACACAATATATGTGGCGAGGGGATAATGGTTATTTCATTTTAAACCTCAAACTTGGGTGCAAACTGTTGCTTCCAGGAAAATTTCCTGACTGACAAGCAACCAGGGAAGC
The DNA here is from genome assembly GCA_013397995.1 of Malurus elegans. Taxonomy (NCBI): domain Eukaryota; kingdom Metazoa; phylum Chordata; class Aves; order Passeriformes; family Maluridae; genus Malurus; species Malurus elegans. The sequence goes on along the minus strand of VZRP01003406.1, from coordinate 3,101 downwards.
TCAAGGGTTAATGGGTTTGCTTCCTGCCTTGTCTGGGTTTTGGGGTGGCTGGGAGATGCTGTGGGGTGGCAGGGAGGATGCTCTCACTGGGAGAACCATGAACTGCGGCAGGAATGGTGGGGGAGCAGCTCCCCAACTCCCTCCTCCCAGGAGATCCTTCAAAAAAAACAGGTCTCAAATGTGCGGCTTGGAGCCAAGGATGGAGGTGGCCACAAGGGACTGGGGTGGGTGCCATGGACTGGAGATGACTGTGCCTGCATGGGGACATGTCCACCTTCTCACCCACACCTTGCTGGGGCTCCTTCCCTCAGAATCCTCCTGGGTTTCTGGTGGCCGAGGGTGTTTCCCCTCTGTCAGCAGAGAGGTCGGTGGGTTTGGCTCAGCCAGGCTCCATCCTCCCTGTTCATCTCCCATTGCCAGTCCAGAGTCAGCTCTCTGACATTTATTGTCGTTCCTTCCCCAGATCTGAGTATTTTGGACAGCTTGTTTCTGATTTTAAAAGTATAAATAAGTTTGATCTTTTCATCTGTTGTTCTCCCTACCTTCTGGAGGCTGTGCTGGTTAAAAATAACTGGGATGAGGAGCACAAGTGGGGATGGTGGAGAGGTTTTCACCTCCATCACAGTGGGACCACCTGTCTG
>VZRP01003404.1:2797-13765 GCA_013397995.1 Malurus elegans | reverse complement strand
GTGGGGGGGGGTGGGGGGGGGTGTGTTTTTCTTCCTGTAGCTCCTCAGTGTCATGTCCTGCTCTTGTGGCTGTGTCCATCTGACCTTGGGGCACCTTTAAAGTGAGAGTTTGTGTTTGGGATGATTTGCATGGCAGATGTGTGTCAGGGAAACCAGAATATATAAGAAATGCCTAGGAAAAATATGGGAGTCATCGTGAGGTCAACCCATGCCTCTTGTGTGGTTTAGATTCTGGGTGTGTTGTGAAGAGGGTCCCATTCCATCACTGCCCTGTCAGGCTGCTCTGGCCTTTGCAGCTTTGCTGAGTATGAGGAGCTGCCCCTTTCACTGGGGTCATTCCTCCTTTAAAGTGTGGGTATTTAAGACTCAATTCTTGTGTTGATGGTGCCTGTCCAAGGGGACTGAAGACGTGACCAATATTTAGAGTGTTTGAATGTCCTCAGTGAGGTCATCCTGTGGAACTCACATTTTTATGTTTGTGGGTTTGTTTTGAAGGGGCTCCCAAACTATCTCAGGTCTGTCAGGTTGGTCTGGGCTTTGCCTCTGTGCCAGGTGTGAGTGCCTGGACTTTTCCATGCCACATGGACTGTGGGACTGTTGCCCCTCAGAGAGTTAGCAGATGATGCAGTGTCTGAGGCACCACTTGGTTGTGCCACCAGTCTGAGGCACTTGGTGGCTGAGGGTGAAAACAATGTCCTGAGGTTCAAGAGCAGGAAATGTGAAGTTCAGCATCTGGACTGGAATAGCACTTGGACTTGGATCATGCTGTGGCTGAGAGTGTGCAAAGTGGCTTTGCTGAGCAGGATCTTGTGGTGGTGGTGGAGAACAATGGAACCACAAGGTTGCAACAGAGCTTTACTTCAAGGGGCGTCACCGGTGTCCAAGGTAGATTTCAGAAAATTCTTCTCATGAAGTCGTAATAGATGGCACTTCCTCTCTTTGGAGCACTCGTTGATCGCATGTGAGGTGGTGTGGAAAGTTCTGGCCTTCACAGGTGAAGGTGCACAAGGGCCTCGTGCATGAAGACCAGTTTACCGCCACCAGATACCAAAAGGCCTGGAGGACCTTTCTTAATAGGGAGACTGAGAGAGCTGAGGAATTCCGAGGAGATAAGGATGGGTAGGGGTGGCTAGTAGTTGCCAATGTGTGGGAGTACAGCTGTTCTCAGCAGTGCATGCATGAAGGAAAAGAGGGCAATTGCAGAAGTGAAAGCAGTTGAAATTCCATGGGCAATGGAGGCAAAATTTTCTCAGTGTGAGGGTGGTCACAGAGTGTAAAGTTGATGGGGTCCTGCTCCTGGGGACTCCAAAAATGAACTGGCCATAGTCTTGGAAATCCTGCTTTTGCTGGGCCTGTTTGAGGAGAGGGGATGGAGACACTCGCACATTGCAGTTCCTGCCCAAGTGGATGTTTCTGGTCTTCCGTTTGCTGTGAGGACTCAAGAGTCCTGCTGAGAAGGGAATTTTTCAAATGTGTGTTGGCACAGGACAGTCTTGTTGTGTCAAAGGCTTTGGTGTACAAAGTGATGAGCTTGTGTCATACTGTGCAAGGTCACCACGCTCTCATGTTACCCATGTCAGCCTTGGTTGTTCCTGGTGCTGACCTATTTGGTAGGAAAGGTTTTTGCCCTTTTTCCATCCACTACAATGCCCTGTTGAGCACGATCACTATGCTGGCTGAGGATATGAGACATTCAAAAAGAAGAGGAGGCAAAACATTCAAAAGAGAGGCAGGCTTTGATGCAACAAAAATTTATTGAGGCAAAATAATGCAGAGAAAGAAGAAGCTAAGGAGATCTATTGTGAGGTGTGAGTAGGGCAACCACCAGCCAAAAGGCCTTTGCTGGCAGGAGCTTTTGCCAGAGGCCTGAGCTGGTGGTGTCAGGAGCTTAAGCGAGCGCCCTTAGCAGATGTTGCAGCCCCTTCCACTGTAGCAGCCCAGGCCTCCCAGCCCGTAGCCATAGCCCAGCCCGTAGCCAAGGCCGAAGCCAAATCCCCCAGAGATGGGCTGTCCCTGGGCATTGAGCTCGCTACCAACAGCAGCCGAGGAGGTGGATCCGACGACGGTGTTCTGGGGGAAGGAGGTCATGATGGGTCCAGGCAGGGTGATGAGCACAGGAGAAGGGTCAATGACCACACGGGAGGTCTGGCATTGCAGGGCACAGGGCTCGTTGCAGCTGTTGGCCAGCGGGGTGGGTCCACAGGGGCGGCAGCAGGCCATGGGTGTGGTGTGGAGGGTCCCTGGAAGAGAGGGGGGTGAGGCAGGGCAGGGCCGTGGGGGTGCTTTGAGGGGCGGTGATTGCGGAGGGCTGGGGAGTGTGGAGGCTGTTGTGGGGCTGTGGGGAGGCGTGAGGGCTGCTGAGGCTGGGGCGGAGCGTGCTGGCAGAGAGGGGCCAGGGGGGCAGGAGCAGGAGGGGCAGGGGCTTGAGGCTCACCTGGTTGTGGGCAGGAGCAGGAGGAGAAGGCGTGAGGAGAAGCGTGTGAGGGAGAGAGGCGCTGGGCCGGCTTTTATGCTGCTCCTGGAGGGGCGGGACAGCCTTGGCCCATGGCCTTGGGGCATTTTGCAGGCCTGATGAGTCCTGAGGTGGGGAGTGTTTTCCTGCCCACAACTCTGCAATGTCATATCCTGCTCTTGATGGTGTATCCATGTGACCTTGACAGCACCTTTTTTCTGCACATTTTAGAGACCAAAGTTTGGTGATGATGGTATTTGTCAGGGAGGCTAAAGCTGTGACCTGAGTTTTGCGCGTTAAGGTGCCAGGAATGATGTCATTTTCTGGCACAGGTGTGCTCTGGTCTGTGGGTGTTTTGTGGAGAGGGTCCTTATTCCCCCACAGTGATCTCCGGCTCTTCTGGCCTTGCTGCACTTCTGGGGGTGAGCTCTCTGCTCTTCCATTCCATCCATTCTCTGTCTTCCCGCCATGTTGCCAATGTTCTAAACTGTCTCCATGCCAGGCCTTTCGTGCTGGAGTTAGGAAAGCACTTCCTGTGATTGAGGGACACCTCCTATTCTCTGCAAGGTCTTGTGTTGGTTCATCCATAGCTGGTGAAGTGTAAGGTGAACCAGATGTGTGAGAACTGGGGACATTCAATTTTCAGAAAAGGAGTGTTGACCTCATTACTTTGTAAAAGTACATGAATGGATTTTGTATCTTGTTTTTCCTGGCATAGCCTGGTGCATCCTGAGGTGGGGAGTCTTTTTGTTCCTGTATATGTCTGCACTGTCATGCCCTGTTCTTGTGGCTGTGTCCCTCTGACCTTGGCGGCAACTTTAAAGTGAAAGTTGTCGTTTGGGAGGATTTGGATGGCGGATATGTGTCATAGAAACCAGAATAAGCAACAAATGCCTAGGAAAAATATGGGTGTGATCAGTGAGGTAACTTTGTGGCACTTGTGTGGTTTAGTTTGTGGGTGTGTTGTGAAGAGGGGACCCATTCCACTGCAGCACTGTCAGGCTGCTCTGGGTTTTGCAGCAGTTGTGTGCGTGAGGAGTTGCCTGTTCCATCCAAGTCATTCCTTCTTTAAAATGTGCATATTTGAAACACAACTCTGCTGTTGATGTTGAGTTTCAAAGGGACTGATGATTTGACCCATAATTTGGATTGGTGGGGTGTCTTCTGTGAGGTCACCCCATGGAACTCATGTGTTTGTGTTTGTGGGTGTGTTCTCAAGCATGGTTCCAAAGTACGTCCGCTCTTTCAGCCTGGTTTGGGCTTTGCCTCTCTGCCAGGTGTGAGTGCCTGGACAGTTCCACTCCAAGTGGCTGGTGGGACTGTTGCCACCTCAGAGAGTTGGCAGATGATGCAGTGGCTGAGGCACCACTTGGTTGTGTTACCAGTGAGGCACTTGGAGGCTGTGGGTTAAAGGAATCTCCTGAGGTTCAAGAGCAGGAAATGTGAAGTTCAGCATCTGGACACGAATAGCACTTGGCCCTGGATCATGCTGTGGCTGGCATTCTGGAAATCGGCTATATTGAGCATGACCCTGTGGTGCTGGTGGAGAACAAAGGGACAGCAAGGACAAAATGGTGCTTTACCTCAGTGGGCATCACAAATGTCCAAGGCAAATTTCAGGAATTTCTTCCCCTGAAGTCATAGCAGGTGGGCCTTCCACTCTTTGGAGCACTAGTGGGATCGCATGTGGTCATGTGGACAGTTATGCTCTACACAGGTGAAGGAGCACAAGGGCTTGGTGAATGAAAACCAGCTGAGCACTACCAGATAGTGAAAGGCCTGGTGGATCTTTCAGGAGAGGAGACTGAGAGACCTGTGGAACTCTGAGGAGACAGATTGGGAGGGAGCTGTCACCAGAGTGTGCGAGCCCATTTCTTCTCATCACTGCACCCATGAAGCTAAATAGAGGAAAGAGCAGATGTGAAAATGGTTGGAATTCCATGGGCAAAGGAGGCAAGAATTTTTCAGTGGGTTTGGGTAATCAGAGAGTTTAAGAGATGATGAGATCCCGCTTCTGGGAGCTCCAAAACAGAATTGGCCACAGTCCTGGAAACCCTGCTTTTGCTGGGACTGCTTGAGAAGAGGGGATGGGGACACTCGCACTCTGCAGATCCTGCCCAAGTGGATATTTTTCCTCTTCTGTTTGTTGTGATGATTCAAGAGTCCTGCTGAGAGGAGAATTTTTCAAGTGTGTGCTGGTACAGAATGACTTTGGCAGAGCTCTCACCAGGAGAGAACTGTTGTGTCAAAGTCTTTGATGTATCAGCTGATGGGATTGTGTCATGTTCTGCGAGGTAACGCCTCTCCTCTTTTTCCCATGTCAGCCTTGTTTGTTACTGGTGGTGATCTATTTGCTAAGAAAGGTTCTTTGCTCCTTTTCTATTCACCCCAATGCCCTGTTGAGAATGGGCACAGTACCGGCTATGGCTATGAGTCCATTGGCATTCAAAAAGAAGAGGAGGCAACCCAGGCTTTGATGCAACAAAAATTTATTGAAGCAAAAGAATGTAGAGAAAGAAGAAGCTGAAGGGATCCAGGGTGAAGTGTAAGCAGGACAACCACCAGCCAAAGGGCCTTTACTGGCAGGAGCTGTTGCCAGAGCCTTGAGCTGGTGGTATCAGGAGTGGAAGTGAGGGCCCTTAGCAGATGTTGCAGCCCCTTCCGCCATAGCAGCCCAGGCCTCCCAGCCCATAGCCATAGCCCAGCCCGTAGCCAAGGCCAAAGCCAAATCCGCCAGAGATGGGCTGTCCCTGGGCATTAAGCTCGCTACCAACAGCAGCCGAGGAGGTGGATCCGACGACGGTGTTCTGGGGGAAGGAGGTCATGATGGGTCCAGGCAGGGTGACCAGCACAGGGGAAGGGTTGATGACAACACGGGAGTCCTGGCATTGCAGGGCACAGGGCTCGTTGCAGCTGTTGGCCAGCGGGGTGGGTCCACAGGGGCGGCAGCAGGCCATGGGTGTGGTGTGGAGGGTCCCTGGAAGAGAGGGGGGTGAGGCAGGGCAGGGCCGTGGGGGTGCTTTGAGGGGCGGTGATTGCGGAGGGCTGGGGAGTGTGGAGGCTGTTGTGGGGCTGTGGGGAGGCGTGAGGGCTGCTGAGGCTGGGGCGGAGCGTGCTGGCAGAGAGGGGCCAGGGGGGCAGGAGCAGGAGGGGCAGGGGCTTGAGGCTCACCTGGTTGTGGGCAGGAGCAGGAGGAGAAGGCGTGAGGAGAAGCGTGTGAGGGAGAGAGGTGCTGGGCCGGCTTTTATGCTGCTCGTGGAGGGGCGGGACAGCCTTGGCCATGGCCTTGGGGCATTTTGCAGGCCTGGTGAGTCCTAAAGTGGGAAGTCTTTTCCTGTTCACAACTCTGCAATGTCATGTCCTGGTCTTGATGCTCTGTTCATGTGACCTTGGCGGCAACTTTTAAGTGTGTGTTTTAGAGACCAAAGTTTGGTGATGTTGATATTTGTCAGGGAGGGCTAAAGCTGTCACCAGAGTTTTGCATGGTAAGGTGTCAGCAATCAGGTCATTTTGCGGCACTGATGTGCTGTGGTTTGTGGGTGTTTTGTGGAGAGGGTCCTCATTCCATCATTGCCCTGTCAGGCTGCTCTGGGCTTTGTAGGTGTGCTGAGCATGAGGAGCTGCTCATTCCACCCCAGTCATTCCTCTTTTAAAACACAAGTATATCAAACCAATGTCTGGGTATGATGGTGAGTGTCAAAGGGGTTGAAGACGTTATGAATACTTGGAGAGGTGGGATGTCCTCTGTGACGTCACTCCAAGGAGCTCACCTTTTTGAGTTTTTGGGTGTGTTGTGAGGAGGGCTGCCAAACTATCTCAGCTCTGTCTGGCTGGTCTGGGCTTTGGCTCTGTGCCAGGTGAGAGTGCCTGGACTCTTCCACTCCACATGGACAGTGGGACTCTTTCCCCTCAGAGAGATGGCAGATGATGTAGTCGCTGAAGTACCACTTGGTTGTGCCACCAGTCAGAGGCACCCGGAGGCTGAGGATTAAAGGAATCTCCTGAGGTTCCAGAGCAGGAAATGTGAAGTTCGGCATCTGGACAGCAATAGGACTTGGCCCTGGTTCATGCTGTGTGCTGAGAGTCTGGAAAGAGTCTTTGCTGAGTCTGTCCCTGTGGTGCTGGTGGATGACAAAGGCACCACAAGGTCACCGGGGAACTTTGCTTCAAAGCACATAACCGGTGTCCAAGACAGATTTCAGAAAATTTTTCTCATTAAGTCATAGGTGGCCCTTCCTCTCTTTAGAGGGTGGGATCCCATGTGTGGTGGTGTGGACAGTTCTGACCTTCACTGGTGAAGGAGTACAAGGCTTGGTGCATGAAGGTCAGCTGAGGGGCATCAGATACTGAAAGGCCTGGTGGAACTTCCCTAGAGGAGAAACTGAGAGAGTTGGGACTCTGAGGAGACAAGGATGGGCAGGGGGCTGTCCCCAGCATGTGGGAGCTCAGCTGTTCTCAGCACCGCACCCATTAACAAAAAAGGGGTAATTAAACAAGTGAGAACAGGTAGAATTCCATGAGCAAAGGAGGCAAGAATTTTTTCAGTGTGAGTGTGGTCACAGAGTGTAAAGGAAAATGGGATCTTTGTCCAGGGAACTTCATAACAGAACTGGCCTTAGTCCTGGAAATCCTCTTTTTGCTGGGTCTGCTTGAGCAGAGAGGATGGAGGCACTCGCACTCTAGAGTTCCTGCCCAAGTGGATGTTTTTCCTCTTCTGTTTGTTGTGATGATTCAAGAGTCCCGCTGAGAAGGGATTTATTCAAGTGTGTGCTAGCACAGAGTGACTTTGGCAGAGCTGTCACCAGGAGAGGATTGTTGTGACAGAGCCTTTGTTATAGCAGGTCATGGGCTTGTGTCATGTTCTGCGAGTTAACGCCTCTCCCCTTTTTCCCATGTCAACCTCGGTTGTTCCTGTTAGGGTCCTATTTGCCAAGAAAGGTTCTTTGTTCCTTTTCCATTCACTCCAATGCCCTATTGGGCATGGGCACAGTACAGCTGTGGATAAGACACCATTGTCATTCAAAAAGAAGAGGAGGCAACTCAAGACTTGATGCAACAAAAATTTATTGAAGGAAAAGAATGGTGAGAAAGAAGAAGCTGAAGGGATCCGGTGTGAGGAGCGGACAGGACAAGCACCAGCCAAAGGGCCTTTGCTGGCAGGAGCTGTTGCCAGAGCCCTGAACTGGTGGTGTCAGGATTAGCAGCCAGCACCCTTAGCAGATGTCGCAGCCCCTTCTGCCGTAGCAGCCCAGGCCTCCCAGCCCGTAGCCATAGCCCAGCCCGTAGCCAAGGCCAAAGCCACCAAATCCCCCAGAGATGGGCTGTCCCTGGGCATTGAGCTCGCTACCAACAGCAGCCGAGGAGGTGGATCCGACGACGGTGTTCTGGGGGAAGGAGGTCATGATGGGTCCAGGCAGGGTGACCAGCACAGGGAAGGGTCAATGACCACACGGGAGGTCTGGCATTGCAGGGCACAGGGCTCGTTGCAGCTGTTGGCCAGCGGGGTGGGTCCACAGGGGCGGCAGCAGGCCATGGGTGTGGTGTGGAGGGTCCCTGGAAGAGAGGGGGGTGAGGCAGGGCAGGGCCGTGGGGGTGCTTTGAGGGGCGGTGATTGCGGAGGGCTGGGGAGTGTGGAGGCTGTTGTGGGGCTGTGGGGAGGCGTGAGGGCTGCTGAGGCTGGGGCGGAGCGTGCTGGCAGAGAGGGGCCAGGGGGGCAGGAGCAGGAGGGGCAGGGGCTTGAGGCTCACCTGGTTGTGGGCAGGAGCAGGAGGAGAAGGCGTGAGGAGAAGCGTGTGAGGGAGAGAGGCGCTGGGCCGGCTTTTATGCTGCTCGTGGAGGGGCGGGACAGCCTTGGCCCATGGCCTTGGGGCATTTTGCAGGCCTGATGAGTCCTGAGGTGGGGAGTGTTTTCCTGCCCACAACTCTGCGGTGTCATGTCCTGCGCTTGATGGCATATTCATGTGACCTTGGTGGCAGCTTTTAAGTGAGTGCTTTAGTAGACCAGAGTCTGGTGATGTTGATGTTTTTCAGGGAGGGCTGAAGCTGTGACCAGAGCTTTGCATGGTAAGGTGTCAGGAGTGAAGCCATTTTGCGGCACTGTTGTGCTGTGGTTTGTGGGTGTTTTGTGGAGAGGGTCCTCATTCCCCACAGTGATCTCAGGCTCTTCTGAACTTTGCAGCTCTTCTGGGGGTGAGGGCTGTCCACTTGCATTCCATTCTCTGTTTCCCCACCATGGTTGCCAATGTTCTAAATCTGTCTCTATGCCAGGCCTTTCCTACTGTAGATGGGAATCCAATTCCTGTGATTTAGGGATACCTCCCATGTTCCCAAAGGTCTTGTGTTGGTTCATCCCGAGCTTGTGAAGGATGAGAAGAACCAGATGTGTGAGGAGTATTTGATGGAACTTGGGACCTTCAATTTTCAGAAAAAGTGTTGACCATGTTGCTTTGTAGAGGTACCTGAATATAATCTGTAATATAAGCTTTGCCTGGCCTAGCCTGTTGAGTCCTGAGGTGAGTAGAGTTTTTCTTCCTGTAGCTCGTGTCGTGTCCTGCACTTTTGGCTGTGTCCATCTGACCTTGGCAGCAGCTTTGAAGTGAGAGTTGGTATTTGGGACAATTTGCATGGCAGATGTGTGTCAGGGAAACCAGAATGAACAAGAAAAGCCTTGGAAAAATATGGTTGTTATCAGTGAGGTCAGCCCATGCCTCTTGTGTGGTTGAGATTCTGGGTGTATTGTGAAGAGGGTCCCCATTCCATCACTGCCCTGTCAGGCTGTTCTGGGCGTTGCAGCTGTGCTGAGCATGAAGAGCTGCCCGTTCCATTGCAGTCATTCCTCCTTTAAAATATGAGTATTTGAAACCAAAGTCTGATGCTGATGGTGCATGTCAAAGGGGACTGAAGATGTAACCAGTGTTCGGAGGGGCGGGGTGTTCTCTGTGAGGTCATCCTGTGGAACTCCCTTTTTTGGGTGTGTGGGTGTGTTGTGAGGAAGTCTCCCAAACTATCTCAGCTATGTCAGGCTGGTCTGGGCTTTGCCTCTGTGTCAGGTGTGAGTGCCGGGACACTTCCATNTGGGCTTTGCCTCTGTGGCAGGTGTGAGTTCCGGGACACTTCCATTCCACATGGGCAGTGGGACTGTTACCACCTCAGAGAGTTGGCAGATGATGCAGTAGCTGAGGACCACTTGTTTGTGCCACCAGTCAGAGGCACCTGGAGGCTGAGGTTTAGAGAAATCTCCTGAGGTTCAAGAGCAGGGAATGTGCAGTTCTGCATCTGGACAGGAATAGCCCTGGGCCCTGGCCCATGCTGTGGCCTGGGAGTCTGGAAAGTGGCATTGCTGAGCCTGTCCCTCTGGTGCTGGTGGAGGACAAAGGCACCCCAAGGTTACAGTGCAGCTTGGCTTCAAAGGACGTCGCTAGTGTCCAAGTTATATTTCAGAAAATTCTTCCAATGAAATTAGAAGAGTGCTCGTTCCTCTCTTTAGAGCACTGGTGGGGATCCCGTGTGTGGTGGTGTGAACAGTTCTGGCCTACACAGATTAACAAGGACAAGGGTTTGTGAATGCAGACCGGTAGAGGACCACCAGATGCTGAAAGAGCTCCTGGATCTTTCCTAGTGGAGAGACAGAGAGAGCTGGGACTCTGAGAGACAAGGATGGGGAGGGGCTGTCACCAGTGTGTGGGAGCCCAGCTGTTCTCAGCAATGCACACGTAAAGGAAAATGGGCAAATGCACAAATGAAAATAGATGGAATTGTGTGGGTAAAGGAGGCAAGAGTTTTTCAGTGTGAGGATGATCTGAAAGTGAGTAAGAGATGATGGGGTTCCGCTTCTGGGAGCTCCGAAGTCAAATTGTCCATAGCAATGGGAATCCAACTTTTGCTGGATCTGCTTGAGGAGAGGGGATGGAGACACTGGCACTCCAGAGTCCCTGCTCTAGTGGATGTTTTAACTCTTTAGTTTTCTGTGAGGATTGCTGTGTCAAAGCCTTTGGTATAGCAGGTCATGGGCTTGTGTCATGTTCGGGCAGGTAACGCCTCTGCCTTTTTTCCCATGTCATCCTTGGTTGTTATTGGTAGTGACCTATTTGCCGAGAAAGGTTCTTTGTTCCTTTTCCATTCACTCCAATGCCCTGTTGAGCATGGGCTCTGTGCAGGCTGAGGATATGAGACCATTGGCATTCAATAAGAAGAGGAGGTAACGCCGGACTTGATGCAACAAATCTTTATTGAGGCGAAAGAATGGTGAGAAAGAAGAAGCTGAAGGGATCCAGGGTGAGTTGCAAGTATGGCAATCACCAGCCAAAGGGCCTTTACTGGCAGGAGCTGTTGTCAGAGGCCTGAGCTGGTGGTGTCAGGACTGGTGCTGTGGGCCTTTAGCAGATGTTGCAGCCCCTTCTGCCGTAGCAGCCCAGGCCTCCCAGCCCGTAGCCATAGCCCAGCCCGTAGCCAAGGCCAAAGCCAAATCCCCCAGAGATGGGCTGTCCCTGGGCATTGAGCTCGCTACCAACAGCAGC
>VZRP01003403.1:80083-96305 GCA_013397995.1 Malurus elegans | reverse complement strand
GAAAGTGTAAAAAGGAAGAGCAAGGCAGGCATCAGGGTCAGTGGCTACTGATGGGCAGTGAATGGAAGGGGAGCAATTTCAGAGAGGTCTGGCATCAGGTAATAGAGCCAATAGCTGATGCTTCAGGAAGTATTCACCATGAAATGTGTTTTTTTTTCCTCTCTTTTCTTTTTCTCTGCATCTTTTTTATTGATCTGAGAAAGGAGAGCTCTGCAGATGCAATATCTGAGAGCTGGTGGTATCCTCATGACTTGGTCTGCAGCTCTTGTCTCTGTAATTGTTTCTGGCTTCCTCTGTACTGTACCTTGGGCTTTCGTTGGGAGGCCTTTTAGCCATCTGAAATTAAAGCTTCTTCTTCATCAGCCCCTTACCTGAGCTTCTTGCTTTCTTACTAACCAGCAAGTTTCTTAGTACCTTGAATCAATTCAGTTTTTCCATCAGAAGTCGGGAATTTCAACTGGAAAGAGCCAGTGCTGGGGAGGCTGTCACCTCTTCTTTCAGCCCCAGCCCTCCTCCTCTTCCTCCTCACCCAGCACGTAGGAGTCTGGTTCCATTTTCCATGTCCTCCTTAGCACAAGGAGCTGGAGTGATGTTGCAGATCTCTCTGCATTTCCCCCTTTTCAGTGGTGAAATAGCACAGCCCCCTTTATATTTTCATTTTTCTGAAGAAATGGGTGGATGTTTCCGTGTCAGTACCCATGTGCTCGGAGCTGACAGAGGGGAGAGCATTGCCCTGCTCCTCACACCTCGTCCTCTCCTCTCTGCCCCACTGTGTCCAGCAGGATGGGCCAGTGACAGATGGTTGCTCAGTTTGCAGCCGTATTCGAGCCTGGAGGCGCCGGCATTTCCCAGGCAGAATGGTAACCAGATGCAGAGATCAGCTTTGGCTCATCTCCATGTTTAAATGAACTTCCCCTAATTAGGGAAATGGCCTGTGCTTACACTTCAGACAAATCCTGCCTGGAATTATATTCATGAGCTTCTCATGTGTCTTGGGTTGATTTTTGTGCCAATTTTGTTCTGTATTCCTTTTCCATTGGCATATATGCCCAAAAGATGTTTTGTATCTTTAAATGTAACCCGGAAGAAGGAGCAGGGGCTGCTGGGAAAGGCAGCGCAGGCGGTTTAAAAGCCAGCACTGCCACGCAATCCGGGGCTTTTCCAGCTCAGCTCTCGCTCAGCTTCTCGCCATGGGAGTCCTTCTGCTTGCAGAGTGCAGCGCAGTTACATTGTTACAGTTTCGGCTGGCTCAGGTTTGTTAGCTTCGGCAGCTCTCCTCAGACAGACCCCCCTCTGCGTCTCCTGCGATCATCNTTTTGCCCAGTATCTATTTCTTGTTGATGGGGAAAAAAATTATCAAATTTATTTTCATTTCAGAGGAAACGTTTCTCTGTAACGTTTTTCTCTGAAAACATTGTCTCAAAACCGAGACATCATGCATTGCTGTGCACAAGCCCAGTGTGAGGTGACAATTACCCCAAGCCCCTGGCTGATCCCACCTGTGCTCTGGTGACCACATCACTGTCCAGGGTTTATGCCCTTTCATCCCCTCTTTGCTCACTTCTCATCCCCTGTTCAGCTGGAGATGTGCAGGTTCCTTTTCCCCATCTCTCAAAGGTGATCCTAACACCACCACAGCCGTAACCACCCACCCAAATTTTATTATCTGCCACTCCCTCCTCAAACCCCTACAACACCAACTTATGAAACTACCTCCCTTTTCTAAACATGTACAACTTCTAGCAGACCTTAAGGAAGGACAGCTTTAGGAGGCTGTGTGTGCTTATATTACATTGCCACATTTTTTTCTCAAAACAGACTTTCGGTATATGGTGAAGACAGTGCTATGAGACAAATAAAGTCTGGGGAAAAAATAAAGAAAACCAAACAAATTAAGCTTGCTAAGCTTTATGGTAAACCTCTGCAAGGGTGAAGCAGGATTTAAAAGCTGGGGTTTTCAAAGGGCCCTGAGGGAAGAAGCCCTGGGACTGACACTGAATTTAATTTGCTCTATGCTGAAGGAGGCAGCTTTGAAGAAATGGCCATATGCATACTGATTCCTCCAACAGACACTTTACCAGGTTTAGCAAAAATCAGGAGCTCCAGAGCCACCACGGAATCCTCATGATGAATAGAGAGCAGAATCCAGAGAAAGGGTCCCTCTGCCTTAGTGAGGACTTCAGGGAGCACCATGGCTTGTCTTTTAATAGAGATATTACTTCCTCTCAGGAGATGTAATGGGAATTTATCAGGCAACACAGAAGAGGGAAAACATTTTCAAACTAGAAAAAAAAAACACCCCAAGCCTCCACAACTGGCAGATGAAATCTGTGTAAGATCAGGAAATTATTTTTCTGTTAATAATCCTTAATGTTAACAAACTCACAAGAGCCAGATGGTGAGAACAGCGCCTGCCGTGGCCTTCGCTGTTTTAGAGCTATGTGTGGGGGTTGGGCTTGAAAACAGCCTGGACTCAGACATGGACAAAACAGTGCAGACTCGAGCTGGGCTGACGTACCAGCCACAGAGATGGACAGGATTGGACAGATGAGACTTTTTACCAATCATCGACTAGAACATGCTACATGGACATTGGAGAATATTCTGGTTATGTAATCTGTCTAGGGTTTCGGTGATTGGTGTACTCTCGAAACCCGGGAGATAAGAAAGTGTATAAAAAAGCATGCTGGTAGCAAGTAGAGAGCTGAGCTGAAATCACTAAGAAGAAGGAGCTGAATTCCGAAGATTAATAAAGAAGCACCTGGACCTGCCTCTAGAAGTCTCGTGTCGTCTTTCCCGCGGGAGCGGCGGGGCCGGAGCGCCGGGGCGCTCACAAGCGCCCAGCTCTGACACCTGCCCTCCAAAGCACTTTCTATTTCATGTCATTTTTTAATTGAATGGATTTCTCTTTTTCTGTTCTTTGTATTGCAGGCAATACTTTGGATGGCATAAAGGGGCACTAAGCCAGAAGAAGCTGGAATTGAAAGAGATCTGGGAGAAAAGTGGAGCTTGCCTGGTTTGAGGATATTTCTTTTCAGTGTGGAAAGAGACAAACCAAACAGGCAGAGTTCTCTACTAAGGAAAAGACGCCAAAATCTAATTCAAGTCTTGGCTTCAAAGCCTGGCTCCTTATCTAAACAGCAGGATTTGTCATCACAAGTATGGTCACACAGAGAAAAATAGAATAATAAGAATGAAAATGTATTTAGTGCTTTCAATACAGTGTTGTCAATCTCATTTATTTCATCTTGTATTCCAGTATCTGGAGCTTTTGTTAAGGACTAAAATGCTGCAGTCGCGCAGCTTTAGCAGCATTGCAACTTTTCATTACAGCTTCTCTTTTCTCTCTTCTATGTGAGAGAAGAAAGCTTGAAACTCCGAGTCCTGAAGATCAGGCTTCAAAGAGCTTGTGAGAGAGGTCTGGTTTCTGTGGTTTTAAAGCCTCAGTAAAGCAGCATGAAGATTTTAGTGGTAACCAGTCGAGCATCTGGGACTGGTCAGCATAGGACATGCCCCACAACCAAAAATAAAAACAACAAAAATAAGAAATCACCATGTATATGATTTTTTTTTTCCAAATAGCAGAATTTAATGTCAGCTTGATAATGGGAAGCAAATGGATGGATTCTGACAGTTGGTAATCCTGCCTTTGCCTAGATTTGTCCCAAAAGTAGGATGATATTGAATGTGCTGGATGTGACTCTTAAACCTGACAATAAGATTGGTCCTCCATGCAGGAAGGGAGGTATTGGGGCATCTGTCCTGCTTCAGACAAGCCTTTGTGACTCCCCTCAAAAACAGATACTGTTCTGTATGCTGCGTATCAACCATAGAATCTCTCCTGGGTAACGATGTCTCTCTGCAGCCAGGCAGGGCTTGTGAGCTGCCAAATAAGGCCTTTGTCTTCCCCTTGAGTACTTTCACCTGCATTTGCTTTGGATTGGATCTTTGGATCTTTGGATTTGATTGGATCTTTGATTGGTGGTACAACTTAATTTTCTTCTAAATTTTCCTGGGAATCAATCCAGTCCTTCCAAGTGCTGGCTATTTGCACCGAAATGACGCCGTGCTGGGTTGGAGTGACTCTGGGGCCAGCAATGGGGTGGCCAGCCTTCCCTTGTACCTCGCAGGGCACTCAGTGAGCATGACTCTGCAATGTCAATACTCTCAAACCCGCCGGGTAAACATGAGCCCAGAGCGTGCCGCAGGTAGGCTGGCTGCCTCCTTCCATGGCTGTGTTTAGCGAGTTCATGGTTTTGTTTAAATAGGAAAACACATTAAGAGGCACTTCATCCTTGAGTGTTCCTGTCTCTGCTGCCTGCATTCCTGGCTGGGGTGTTTAATGCACATTAAGTGGCAGTGTGCTCGTGGGACCTTCTGATTAAAACACCAGCAGGCCAAGAGTGCTGGAGTAATCAGGGTGACTCCTTAAATGAGAAAAGACCAATTATGTTCTATTTTCTGTCAGTGTTTCCTTTTCCTTAGAAAAGGACAGCATGCGTGCTTTCCAATGGTCCACATGTTTCCCATAGAGTTCCCAGTGGCCACAGCAATGGTACCTGAGATAAAATCCACAGCCACAGTTTTCAAACATGACCTCTGGACTTGGGTTTGGGTTTCTTTAACTTGCACCACATGGAAGTTTCTTTCAGCCTCATCTGAACATCTTGTTTCTTGTGCAGCCTGGATCAGCGCCCAGTCACCAACACTCTCCCGGTGCCTGTTTTCCTGTGCCTACCATGGATAGACACAGGATGGGTTACAGAGGAGAGATGATGCTGCATGAGGTGAATTTTGGCTGAGGTTGCTCTCTTTTCAGATGCTCAGGTTGAGAGGGGTCAAGGTGTTTGGCCTCTGTGACAGAGCTCAGCAACAAATCTGGCGCAGTCAAAGTGTGAGTTGAACAAAAACACTAATCACCCAGCCAGGCCCTCATCCTGGTTAAATCTATAGTGTAAAATCTAGTTCCATTCTCTTCTACTCAATGGGATAATACAGATTTACAGCAGTGCAAGCCTTGCTCAAATGCGAAAATTTACAGATGCAGTTCTTCTGGGAAAATTACACCTAAAACGGTCCCTGGCTACTAACCCAAAGCCAAACCCAAAATTATATTCCTCCATGATATCTGGAAACAGATATTTTGGCTGAAAACAAGGTGTCACCTTTCTGAATATGGGTCCCCAAACAGCAGATCCAGGATCCCACAAGCATCTTGGTGAGCAGAGATGACAGCAGAGCTGCTTTGTGTGGCCTGCTGAGCATGTCCTGGCCAGGAGTGCTGTCTGCTCCACCTTCAACCCCAGAAGATGCCCTGCCCTGAGCCCAGTGATCACTGATGGTCCTGGACTCACTTTGCACTAAGCAAAACCCTTCCTGGAGCTCCCACTGTGAGAGGTACAGAGAAGGTCTCATCCAATACCTTCTAAGTTCAGCACTGGGGATGAGACACAGATCTTAATCTGTAAAAAAATTTAAAATAAGAAATAAGAAAACACAGCCGCTCATTCTTTTTAACACCCTTTTCCTCTCGTCTCATGAGCTGAGCTAATTTTCTCAAACAATGAGATTTTCCCACCTGTATCTGATACTCTTTTGCTCAGACCAAGTGTCCCCNAGGGAGGGCGCGAGGACTTCTCGGAGACCGCAGGGGACGTGGTGGTGCGGGTCCCGGCTAGCCAAGATCTCCCGCGGCTGGGATGATCGATACAAAATGGCAGAGGTGGATGAAGAAAAGTTTCTCTGCAAAACTCACAGCGGAAAAACGCCGGTGCTCTTCTGGACAGCAAGAAACCCAGGAGCAAAAGAGACGAGCAGGAATCCCACGGATGCGAGACGGGAATGGAGCAGAGTTCACCCTCCTGAAGCTGGAATCCTCCGGCCAGCCACAGCAGAGTCAAACCACCCCGCAGCAAACAGGAAAAAAAACTCCTCCTCTCTCCCAAACCGCGGTAAAAACCCCCTCCCCAATCCCCACCCCACCACACAAAAGCTGTCTCCCCATTTAGGGTGTGGCCATAGGTGTCATTGTCCCTTCAATCACCCGGCCATTAACAAGATCGCTCGGCCATCAAGGTATCCCAGCAACAAATGGGACGAAAAAATTCCAAAAGAGAAGGAACAAAAGGAGAAGAATTTCAACCCACCGACACCAAGACACTTCTCACCTGCAATCATGGCTTGTTTTTTTGTTTTTTTTTTTTTCCTAGCAATCAAGCAAATCCCTGCAGTACAAAAGGGAACTTATTTTACCTCTTTCTCAGTAACTAAGGTTGTTGGAGTGGGTTTCCATTGGATGTGCTATACGAGCACTAAGGTTAACAACTGCTTTTGCTGGTCTCATAGCTTCCTCCCAGCAGGCTGGGTTGCAGATGTCAGAGACCCCCAGTCGAAGGCTGATCTGGTTCCTTGTGGAACATCAGGGGCACAGCAGTTTAGGAGACTTGCCAGAAAACTAAGTTTTGCCTCAACACTTTTCCCAAACAATCGCAACACACAAGGCATGTTGAACTGAACTCAGGGGAGAAAAGGGCACAGACCAGGAGGTAAGCATGCCAATATTTACACCGAAGAAAATAGTTGGAGTAACTTAACAGAACTTGTCCTGGAGCAGATGTAGAACAATTTGCTGAGTAAATTTCCAAGAGGACATAAAGCAGGCCAGCAAAACCATTTTTACCTATTTTTGGGAGATGTGTAGGGAAAAGGTTTGGAACTAAGTCGGACTCTATTTGCTTGTCCTGGAAAGATAAACATTTTAGGTTTCATGGTTCTGGTTGTCAGCACCTCACCTGAAAGACTGGCCAGAGGCCAATTGTCAATAATAATGATGAAGTTACAGGAATACCAGACCCAACCCATGGGAAAATCAAGCAAGGAAGTCACCACAGTTCGGCACCTCTCTGAGTGTCTGTGCAGGCAGCGTTCTGGTGCTGCACAAACACTGCTGTTGCTTGCAAGAGCAAAGTTCCCCACGAAGAACCAGCACCTGGAGAGCCTTTTGACCAAGGAAATGGAGGCTGCTGTAAGAAGAAACCTGATATTTGTGGTGTACCTAAAGGAAGGCCAAGAGGAAGTGTCACTGCCTGCTGCAAATTCCTGAGAGAGTAGGAGAAGCTATTTAAGGTAAATTCTGGCATCAGAAAAAAAAAATTATAGCTTGCCTCCACAACAGCTGAGGTTGCAGAGGGAATATCTCTCACCACTGAAGATAAGTGTGAAGTCCCTGAGCTCCCTGGGGCAGTTGTGGGGGTTGGAAACCCTTCAGTGAGCTGCAGCCAGGAACTCTTTGTATGGCGCACTGACAGGCAGGGGCTGGGGGGGTTAATCCCAGCAGTGCTCCCTCCAAGGAGGGAACAGTGGAGCAGAGCAAAGTCTGCTTATTGCACTGAAAACCAGGCATTGGGTGGGCAGCCTGCTGGCATCCCCAACACAAGGTGCTGGCTGGAACTGCATCCCAGCCACTGATGATGCCTGCAGTGTCCATCAGACAATAAAAGCAATTGATCTCCTTTCATGCGGAGGAACAAACCCACAAGAATTAGGCCTGGGAATTCCACTCTCTACCCTAAGAAGAAATGAGTCTCATGGGTGAAAATAATGTAGCACAGACAGGGCTGGGCAGCTGGGGCAACACTGGAAGCCATGCTGGTCTCATTAACAAGGAGGAGCAAGTGGGGACAAAGCCCAGAAGAAGCAGCAACCAGAGACGTTGCTTCTGGCAAACCCCAATGAGCCATGCAGCTCCTGAAGGTGTTGTGAGCAGAGAGACAGCGACAGGGATGCAGCAAGGACCCAGAGACTTCAAAGAGCAGCCTGGAGCCCTGGCTGGGGTTGATGGGTGCCTCCAGGCCAGCAGACTCCCAGGGAGAGGAGGCTCCTGCCCACCTATAAGATTTTTCCTCCAGATTTTCTCAATTTAAATCTGGTTTTACATTGACAACTGGTATAAAGGTCTGGTATCCTGCTCCCCCTTGCCCTAGCATTTCTGGTGCATTCTGCCCTAGCATTCAGATACAGCTTTTGGAGGAGACTGCAGTGACCCCATTTATTCCCTGGTTAGCAGCAGCAAGAATGGCATGTCGATGTCAGTTCAGCTGTAGCCATCTCTGCTGGTAATTTTTGTCTCCAAAGAAATGTAAATATTCATTTGTCGTTCCCACTAATGAGGGACTTCTCAGAGCTGGGATACCCTCACTGAACTCCATGGTGTTGTTTCTGGGATAGAAAAAGTCCCACAGAAATTGGGCAAGCCAGGGTTTCCCACACCCTACACCTGGTTTTCATGACGGGAGCTACTTGGTTTTTGACCATGTGGCAGTGCTGGGGTTTGCTCTGACCTTTGAAGGCTGCTCCAGCCTTGGAGCTTGGCAGCACCCACAGGGAGATAGGCTGCTCTGCTGGGAAAGGGCCTGCCAGGGCTGCAGGAGCTCAGCTGCTGGAGCCCACCAGGCTCTGCCCAGCTGGAAGGAGCTTCCAGGTCTCCAGTGCTTCCTCCAAGGACAATATGCTGCCCACCAGGGCCTGAGCTAGGTTTAGGTAACAGCTCGTGCAATGTGCCCATAGAAGATGCTTCATCTGTTCAGGAAGTGGTGTAAGGGTCACTATTTTCATCCAGAGCGATTACACACAACACCACGAGGTACATTTATAAACTGATGTGTTGGGCTTGC
Source organism: Malurus elegans (assembly GCA_013397995.1). Classification (NCBI taxonomy): domain Eukaryota; kingdom Metazoa; phylum Chordata; class Aves; order Passeriformes; family Maluridae; genus Malurus; species Malurus elegans. Next base: position 87,633 of record VZRP01003403.1, on the reverse strand, counting down.
ATGGCTACAGAGGAGGGCTACAGGGCTTCCCTGAGAAGATGCCCTGGTCCAACAGGGTCAGTGACAGCAGCTCCGAGATAAACCCACTGCTGGCCAAAGCCAAGCCTGACAGAGAGAGTGGTAGTGCCTGTGGGGTAACAGGGTAATGAAGTGGTGGGAAAAATCTGCACAACAGAAATTGCAGCCAGACAGGAGTGTGAACATGTGAGAGGAACAGTCCGGCAAGCATCACGGTCAGTGCAGAGGGAGGGAGAGGAGCTGCTCCAGGTGCCAGAGCAGAGATACCCCTGCAGCCCATGAAGGAGCAGATTCTGCAGCCCATGGATGACCCCACTCCAGAGCAGGTGGAAGCCCACAGGAGGCTGTGACCCTGTGGAAAGCCCATGTTGGAACAGACTTCTGGCAGGATCTGTGGCCCCACAGAGAGAAGAGCCCATACTAGAGAAGGGTTGTTGTCAGGACAACAGTGTGACTCAGTGGAGTCCCCCACTGGAGCAGCCTGTTCCTGAAGGATTGCACGCTGTAGGACCTGTGCTGGAGCAGTTTGTGAAGAACTGCAGCTCGTGGGAAGGACTCATATTGGAGGAGTTCATGGAGGACTGTCTCCTGTGGGAGGGATCCCATGCTGGAGCAGGGGAAGAGTGGGAAGAGTAGTCCCCCTGAGGAGGAAGGAGTGGCAGAAACCACGTGTGACGAATGGATCACAGCCCTGTTCCCTGTCCCCCTGTGTTGCTGGGGGAAGGAGGTAGAGAATTCGGAAGTCAAGTCAAGCCCAGGAAGCAGCAATGTGTGGGGGGAAGGTGCTTTTAAGATTTGGATTTATTTATCATTATTCTACTCTGATTTGATTGATAATATATTCAGCTGTTTTCCCTAAGTCAGGCCTGGTTGGTCTGTGGCAGTAATTAGTGAGGGATCTCTCCCTGCCTTTACCTCAACCCAGGAGCATTTCATTATATTTTTTCTTCCCAGCCCAGCTGAGGAGGGGAATGACAGTGCCTTTGGTGGACACCTGGCATCCAGCCAGGGTCAACCCACCACAACCAAATCAAATACTGTATATTCTTTTTTAATTAACTCAGAACCATTCTGAAAATAGGTGAGATGAGGGCAGCTAATAAGCACAGGGAACTAACATTAATCAAAAGGGAGTAAGAATCCTTCCAGACATTCATTTATACAAACTAAGATGACAAAGGAGAAAATAGCTGATAAAACACTGAGGAATTAAATTAATTGGTACTAAATAATAACAGAGACCTGACTGTTTTTCAACTACCAACTTAATTCTAGCAAAGGAACAAAGCCTGGCTTTCAAGACATGATGAAATAGATGATCAGGATTTGAGGGTTTAAGTTTCTGGAGCTCCTGAATCCAGAGTCAGATTTTTCAGGTCTCTGATGCCACAATGAGGAGTTATTTCACAGAATGAGCTGTACAAAACAAAATATTTCAGGAAGAGCAGAGTTATGAGGGGCTTGGCTTGCTCAGTCAGGGTTGATGGACATTGCAAAAGACCTCACCACCAGTTTATTATCAGTTGGATTACAGCAGTCCTTCCTAGGCAATGTGTCAAACGTGTGGGGAGAGCCTGGAGGTTTTGCAATCCATTCAGACTGACACAGAGCACAGAGGTGAAGAGGCTTGCCAAGGGTCAGAGTGCAGGCTGGGAGGCCAATTAGCTCAGATCCCCTTGGCACTGAGTGTTCACATTGCATGTGCAGTTTGGCAGGACTGCCCTAGGGCTGTTACCTGCTGTGTACGTTTTTGGCCTGGTTGCTGCAGACTGAAGCTTTGCATTGTCAGTGCCATGCTTCCCTCTGGTACCCAAGAGGGAGGTTCTTCCTTTTGCTTCTTCTTTTCCCAGCTGCACACAGCCTTGGGGCAAACAGCCAAGAATGGCAAGTTGTTCTTTGCAGCTTCCTCAGCTGAGTTAGGCAAAAAATGAAATGGCTCATGCCCCCTCTCCTGCCCCTGTTTTCTGTCCTGTGACTTTATGCAGGGTATATTTCAGTCAGAATTACCAGCCAGCTGTACTGGTAGCTGTCTGCACGTTGTTTGGGAAGGCTCTAGGAGCCAAGGTGCATTGCAAACTGAATAGGGTCAAATCTTCGTTAGCTCTGGAATTACTGTGTTTGCCTCTCCAAGCCTGCCTCTTAAACCTCCCCCCTCTTTTTAGCAACACTGGTCGAAACATTTGGGAGAGAGGCACACAAGCCCTCCTAGGGCAAGATGAGGGGTGAAGCATATTCATCCCCATCTCCGACCCTTTGAGTGTGTGTCTGAGAAAATAATGCACAGGCACATGAACTCCTAGGCAGCACTGGCTGCCTCTGGCCAAAATGATCTGGTGTCCAGAGAGTACAGTGTATGGTTCCTGTGATTTTTGGGAGACTGGAGGAGAAGGTTTGCCCATGGGACAGGAAGGGCCCTGGCACAGGCATGATGCCCACCTTCCCTTCCAGCACAGCTGGTGCAGTTGTGCAGGAATAAGGGCTTCACAGCTCCTGTGAACATCTCAGAGATGTTCTTCACCTGTTTGGATGGGCTTTGTAAGGTCAGGGAAGGGCCCATGCAGCTGTTGAAATTGCTTCCCTCTGCTAAGAGAGGAGAGGGAGAGGAGAGGTAGAGGAGAGGGAGAGGAGAGGGAGAGGAGAGGAGCATGACTACGCTGCTGAGTGGGCAGCAGACCTGGCGGGGCAGGAGGATCATGATTTCCAGTCCCTTCTTCGGAGCTTGTTTCTGGTTTCTCTTCGTATCATTTCTTGTGAGCTCCTGCTTTACCAAGGGGACTGCAGCTGCTACCGGTGCACAGCTGTGTGTTAGGGGCTCGCAGAGAGAGAAACTGGGGATACATCACCCATGCCTGAGCAGAGAGCATCCTCCTGCCCAGCGTCTCCTCTTTTCCCCCAAACCCAGACGCACACTACTACCCTCTTAAGCCTCGTGACAGCACTTGTACAGACCTCTGCTTCCCAAAGGGTTGGTCATTCCCGTGGGGATCACTTGTGACACAGGCGACATCACAGTGACACCAAAGGCTGCGCAGTACAAGCGGAGGGGACGCGAGGGGTCCCGGCTTTCTGTCGCCAGCAGATGGCATCGCCACTCTCAACGCCCTGGCAAGGGAAACCAAGAAAAACGCCTGCTTTTCTATTTATTTCTTTTCCTCTCTGTTTTTTTCAAATTTTGATTTTTTTTTTTAGGTGCTTCTGAGCCCGGAGCTGCAAAGTATGAGTAAATTTACAAAATAGATTTATAAATATTGATTTTCTCTAAACATCTGTTACTGCAAAACCTAATGAAGGAATGCTGCCCCATTTATTCCCGGGAAATAAATGGCTGGATGTGTAGTTTGTCATGCATCCTTACATGCTCCTAATATGAGGAGCTGAGGGCACTCAGTGTCTTAAGTTGGTCTCCAAGAGGATCCAGGAACATATCTCTTATGCAGCATCTCTGAGTGCTGGTGAGGTGACAGAGAGCCACGCTGGATGCTGATCCCAGCCTGCCTGCCTGCCAGCTCCCACATTTCACCCAGCAAAGCCCTGCCCAGGGAAGACGGGCTGTGCCTCCAAAAGCTGAGTCAGCGGAATAAGGCTGACTAAGCACTTCCCCATCTGATGCTGGACATCAATCACAAAGAATGAATGACTTTGCATTTATTAGGCAGAATTACTGAAGTGGCTACAAGCTAGCAGCCTCAAAATAACCAATCACTCCCTTTCCAAAGCAACGTCCTTACTAAGCTCAGGTGATAAAGATTTCAATTCCTCCCTTGCCACAGCAAGGCAGATTTGTCTGGGAGAAGCATAAGCCAATACATCCTGTCATCTCCACTTACATGCTGCCCCGACCACGTCAAAGAGTCAAGCATGTTATGTTTTGCACGTACCATTAATGATTAACTGTTGTCTGTAGAGGAACTAGTTTCTCTCTTGGCTTTAAAAAAATAGACCTTGGAAGATGAAATGGAAAACCATCCTTGGGTTGGTGCCAGTGGGTATTTATGACCACAGCATTGATGGTATGGAAGATTAGAAGGAATTTGGAATCTCAGGCTTTTTTCTTTTTCCCCCCCTACCCCCCCTTTTTTATTTTTTTGTGATCTGCTCCTGGTACATTTAAAAATGGTTAGAAAAGTATGTGAGGAAAAAACAGGCTTGTGGCTGGGGCACATAATTTCTTGATTTGGTTACCAATTCTGTGACCTTGTGTAGGTCACTAGGAGAGCAAAGAACTTCTGTTTTAGGGTTTTAAAAATTCAAGTCCAACTCCCAGAGATAAAAAAAACCTAAATCAGGATCAACCCCTGATCTCCGGGGCCAGGCCCTACAAATACCACAGGTTCTCCTTACAGCTGGTGGAGGGTGGATAATGCCACATGTCTTGGGACAAGATGAAGTGCTTTTTGGGAGAACCTACTAAAAAGAACATTTAAAAAGAGAGGTTCTCAACTTGGCTTAGCTACTTAATTTTGAGATGGCTGAAGGAGATTAGGATGAGTCCTAGCCTTAACCTCCTCAGGACTTTGCCTTGCAGCTGCACTGGCTTGTAGGCATGTACCTCAGCTAGATGAGGTCAGAGAGCTTATTGGTGATTCTCATCTTGGTGGCATGGATTGGGTAGGACGCTCCCCAGCAGCCCCTGAGCTCACTGTACTGGGGCTGAGGGGGCCCTGTGAAGGAGACTGACTGCTGCACACACCAAAAGAACCATAGAAATAACCCCCTCTGAAGAGAATCATAGAACACTTCTGGCTAAAAGTGACCTTTAAAGGTCGCTTGTAGTCCAAACCCTCCTGCAATTAGCAGGGATATCTTCATCTAGATCTACTTGCTCAGAGCCCCATCCAACTTGACCCTGAATGTTTCCAGTGATGGGACACCACCTCTCTGGCAAGAGATCCCACCTCTCTACAGCTCAGCTTTCGTTTAAGTATCCCCTGATCAAGAAAAATAAAAATAGTTACGAGCAAATCATTCTTTTAAATACACCCTCTGGTCATTGGGGGAGAGATGGAAGCATGAATAGAGAGCCACAGATCAGTCAGTTGCTGTGCACAGAGACTGTATTGATGGACATGTTAAAAATATCTACATGGCTGCCAGCCAGAAACCATTTTGTGTCTAAAATGGGATTTCATTTCCTTTTCCTTTCTTTTGTTTTTCTTTTCTGTTCCAATTTATCTGAAGGACCCTCTCCATGATGCACTACATCGAAGATTCAAACTTTTTAGTGAGCCAGGGCGGACTTTTTATCTGTTAAGATGCTCACAACAACATCTCAAAGGGTGTGAAACAGACAGACTTGCAGGTAGAATCCTGGCTCACTGCTGCAGAGTTCACTGCACCAGTGAACAGAAAGATCAGCACGTGGCCTCTCCCTCCAGCTCTGCAGGGAGCTGGTCTGTCCTGGGGAAGAACAAAGAGTTAACAAACATCATATGAGAAACGGACAGGTGGGAAGTAGCTTCTGAGGATTACCTGCTATGACTTCCCCTTGAAAACCGGGTCTTAGATTGGATTTTCCAACTTGTTACACACCATCGTAGCCACCCACTGCATCCTCTCCTGTTTTAAAATTAGTCTTTTGAACTGGGGGCATCAAAATTGTACTGGGCCCATGGACTCCATAGAAGAGTGTAAGAATCCATCCCCTGCTCTGCCAGCTCTGCCCTTGCAGGTCTAGCCCAGGAGATGGCTTGCTTTTGCTGCTGCAGGAGGCTACTGCTGACTCAAATTTGTGGAGCTGTGGTTTCTATTGCTCAGAAATCATTCAGGAGGCTGATTTCAGTGACAAGTACACAGTAACATGCACAGATCTGTTCGGGAGTAAATGTGCTAAATAATTGATGTATGCTGGGTACAGCACTACAGCATAATCTATGCTGGATGCAACAAGAGTACTGTGAAAGAAGCAGAGGAATATAAGGACCTTTTGCCTAAGAGCTACAAATATTAGAAATCATCCAATGAATTAAAGCTTCCCTTCAAAGCCACCAGATTTATTTCAGCATATAAATAGAGTGTATTCCTCAAAATGGATAGAACAATCTGAAAGCTCTTATCAAAGGTCCCCAATTAGTTTTTTGCTAAATTTCAAGATATTGTGTGCAGAAAGCAGGTAGGCTTTCTCTGGCATAATGGTGGTCCTTTGTGAGACATGACAATGAACTCCCTAATTAATCTTCGAAATGTCAGAGCCTGCTGGAAGTAATTGGGACTGACAGTCCAAGGGCTAGTTAACTTTAAACATTGAATTTTTTCTTGCTTCCTCCACAATTCAAGGTCACTTATTTACTTTCTTTTTTGCAGTTTTTATTGTTCTGTAGGGTATCTGTACATATCTGTGTTCCTGGATATAAGATCAAGACTGAAGGTATTAAGTTGGGTGTGGTGCACCTTATGAATCCTCATAGGGTTTCCTGACTTCACAGGAGAAGAAAGCTGCTGTGAGCAGAGATGGGAGATGCTGGCTGTAGCCTCCCGAGATATCAGCAGTATCCAGACACAGAGAGCAATGTTCCTGGGGCTGGGCATCCTGCAGACCCAGTGTAATTCATCATCACTTCTGTCCCAGCAAGGCAGCAGGGAGCAGCTTTACAGGCCCCATAGCACTATGGTTTCACTGCTCAGCTTTATGCGAGCAGCATTACGTGTGTACAAACTGCTGTCTCAGCAGCCTCCACTGGCCTCCTGCCTCAGGTCTCCTGGGGCTGGTGTCCCATTTGTCTTTCTCGCTCTGCAGTCTCACTTGACCCTTGGCTGAAGAAAAAGATGAAGGACTTTTGTAGCAGAGGCTCCAAATCCCATCTCCTGCTGCCTGTACCCATGCTAAATGACCTTGTAGCTATTACTAGAAATGCATGAAAAGCCTTTTCTCTGGTTGACAGACTCAGTCTCTGGTCACTCATGGATTTAGAGCACGTCGATGAGAGAGCAGCATGTGCATAGACTCCTAAGCTGACCCTGCATCTCTTTGTTTTCCACGTGGCCAGTTAGCAAGGATAAGAGAGGCAAAGAGCTGTTTGGGAGGCAATCCCTGCAGGTTTACCTGAGCTCAGAGTCATGTGGCTGCCTTCAGGGTCTCTGGTCCTGGGCCAGCTCCTGAACCTCTGCTGGCATTTAGCGGGTCCCCTCCAGGGTACAAAGAAAGGTAGTAGCAGCATCCCTCCACTACCTCCTGCTGCTGGCAATGAAAGTCACAACTGCCGAATGATTTCAGTCCCTTTCTGCCTCAGACATGGCTGTGCTGATTCCATTTGTCCTCAGTGCAAAAGACTATGAAGAATGGGAAGGAAAACCAATTATACAGCAAACTTTTGGGGGAAGAGAGGGTTTTCATCTGCCCAGGTTTGATCACAAGGCTGCAGTTCTGGGTGACTGAAGTGAAACCATGGCATCAGTCATCTCCCATCCAGCCATTAGCTTCAGATACACACGGCTCATACCTGAGCAGAAGAATCATCTGCTCTGGCGATCAGGGGATAGAAAAGCTGTATCTGATTTCCCTGCTCTTTTTTTTTTTTTTTTTTTTTTTTTTTTAA
>VZRP01003403.1:53559-64769 GCA_013397995.1 Malurus elegans | reverse complement strand
TTTTTTTTTTTTTTTTTTTGGTCAGGGAAAAGCCCTATTTGTAAGATTAAATAAACTCTGCTCAGCAAGATCTGCTCTAATTCCTTAGTCTGTCACTGATTTAACCACAAAGTCACAGGTGCCCTGTGGTGAGCCTTGCTAAAAGCTGGCTACACGATGCATAGCTAAAAGCGTCGGCTGCGAGCAGTACCTGGAGCCGAAAGTTACAAGTGGTCTTTTGTCCCCTAGACAGACTCGTTAAGTGAACTTAACGACATAATGGGGCTAGCTTGTGAGGCTAACGGCAAGGCATCATTTCTAAAGTAGCCTATAAGGAGCTCAGTTTTTGTAATATGTATGAGGTTGATTACCATTAGCGAACATGGGCATAAAAGCCATGGTTGCTGAGGGAATAAACGAGTTATGCTGATCATCTCTGGTGGTCGTTGTGCATTTCTCGCCGCTTGACAAATGGTCAACTTCGACAGTGCCCATGAATGCATAATTTGGAATGGAATGACATCTTTCAAGTCCCATCTCTTTAATTCTCCTCTTGTACTTTCTCTGTCCCTCAAGGATAGTCAGTTGGAGAAAGGGTAAGTAGCACTTCAACAATTTGCTATTATTTCCACAAACACAAGACCTTTCATCCTGTTGGTGTCTAGAGAGCTGGACTGAGATAGGAGATATTACTGACTCCCAAAAATGTACCATCTAAGCAAATTAGTCTGACAAGAGAGGGAGTGACATGCCTAAAGTCACACAATGTGTGACAGTACAGAATCCTCACACAGGTCACACATGTAGGGCCACTTCTGCTGGCCCCCAACTCTTTTCCCAGGCATCAAACAGGGCTGCTTGCTGTCAGATGTGTCTTCTGAAGTCAGTAGTTTTGTACTATTTCAGGGCAGAGTACAAAGTAAAGAATAGTAACCTCTGCAAGGGACGGCGTTTGGCCAGGGAGTGCTTGCACATGAAATCCTAAAGAGAAAGGACAGGCTCAGTTTTTTTTGCATTAAAGGGAACAACTCTGTCTTAATTTCCTGTGGTTCTACATGAGATTTGTCCACTAAGGAACCATCTGTCACCATCTGCTTGATTTTCTTGATTTTTTTTCTTGGACAGTTTAATGGTATTGGTATGTGCATGTGCCTATCCACACCCCTCTCAAAAGGCCCACCCATTTCTTCAGTAGACATGCACCTTGTGTGGATTTTTTTGGTGTCTTTGAGGTGCAATGTACTTTCCATCAGGCACTGCTCTTCTTTGTTGAATGCTAGTCTCCAGGAGCGTGGAGGGCCTGTCTAAGGCCTGGTTAAGGGAGAGAAGGCCCGTGAACATTCTGGAACTGTCTGAGCCGTTGGCCATCATTAACCATGAGCGGCAGGTGCTGTAATAGTTACAGTAGGGCCCCGTCCCGTGTACCCTCGTGACCACGAGACCTGTTAATGTATCTAATGGTAAAAGGGAGTCAGCATGTGAGACCTGTAACAGCAGAGTTGCCATAAGCGTTAAGTTACTGTTATTACCGTTAGGAAGTGTAGCTATATCAGCCGTTGTTGTGCACACAATAAATGAGAGAGCATTCCACCAGATCCACGAGGTCGTTTGTGCGTCTCTCCCGTCGCCCTGACAAATGGTTGCTCTGACACAGGAGCAGCCTGCAATAAGAACTAAAACACATATTGCACACTGATAACTTGGATCCATAACAAAATGCAGACCTCTTCAGGAAGCAAGGTGGCTTTTTAAGGGGCATTTGACATGATGAAGGAGTCCCCTTTTTCCAGATGCTTCCAAGGTGGCAGTCATTGTTTTCACAGAGAATCTTAGAGGGGCTTTTTTAATTATTATTACACGGTGTGGGAAACAAAGAAACAAACAATTAAAAAAACCAAAACAAAACCATTGAAGAAAAACCTAAAGAATGTGTGAAAGAGAAATACAAAAAAGTGATGTACAGGGCCAGACTGCAGATCTGGGGCGCAAAAAGATTAAAACCGTAACATGAAAATGTAGCATATCTGCAAGGAATCTGTAGAGGGACTCTTGTCAGGAACTGTAATGATAGGACAAGGGGAAATAGGGCAAGGAGTAATGGGTACAAACATAAGGAGGGAAAACATAGATGTTAGGAAGAAATTCTTTACACAGAGGGCACTGGAAAAAGTTGCTCACAGAGGTTGTGGATGCTTCAATCCTGGCAGTATTCAAGGTCAGGTTGGAACAGGCCTTGAGCAACCTGGTCCAGCGGGAGGTGCCGCTGGCAATGGCAGGGTGTGTTAGGACTAGGTGATCGTTAAGGTCCATTCCAAACCCCTAACATTCCATGGTAATTCCGGGTTGGGCTTTTTTTTTTTTTTTGTAGAAGCCGTCCAAGAGGACAGGACAGGACCACGTGCCGGGAACTGCACCCGCTCTGAGAGGCAGGTGCTGCGAGGGGAGCGCCTGAACACCCCTGAAGGAGCCGCAGCGCCCGCAAGGGGGAAAGCGAGAATTCACGTGGCGCTCTGGGCGTCTCTGCTGCCCGAGGGAGAAGCGGCGCCGCCGCTGCCAAGGAGCCCCCGCGGTGCCTCCCCGGCCGACGCTGCGAGAGCGCTGTGGGAGGGCGGTGGGGCCGGGGGTCTCCCGCAGAGGGGCGGGACGGGGCGGACCCGGGGACCCGAGCAGGGCGGGCGGCCCCGCCCCGGCGGCGGTCGGCCCCGGCCGCCTACAAACCCCATGGTGCCGCGCGGGGCNTACCTCCCTCCCTCCCCGGCTTGCGTCCCCGCCGGGCGCCGTTGGAAGCCGCGCACCGCCTAGGGGGGGCTGCAGCCCGGCGTCCTCCCCAGCGGCCCCGGGCCCACCCCGGCCCTCCCGCCTCCCTGCTCCGCCGCCCAGGGCAGGAGCCAGGTCTTGCCTGTGCACCCGGGTCGCCTGCGCCGACTGAGGAGGTGACTTGGACGCACTATTATCCCATGTGAATCATCCCGTCGTCATTTGTCGAGGCTGGGAGAGAAGGCAGAGAGAGAGAAGGGGGGAAAAAGCCCACACGCAGCTCATGTGGTGGTGTAGTCCTGCTGCCTGGTCTACCTGGCGCCGCTGGTGCTGTTACTGCCGCCGCTGCCGCTGACAGGGATCTGCTGCCATCTCTGGTCTCCAGTTGGCTTCTCCGGTCCAGCCCGGCACCGCTGTCCCTGGATATTTTTGCTCCTTAGCCGGCCGCCTTCCCCGCTGCTTATCGGGCACCTCTTTCTCGTAGGGAACGTGGAAGCTGCTGCCTCCGATACTGACACCGGTTTTGCTTCTTGAAGATCTCCGGCAGGCTGCTCTTGGTGCTGCTGTTTTTTTGTTTTTGTTGGTTTTTTTTTTTTAAAGTTGATTCTAAGCCATTTAGGGTAACATCAAAATGTCCAGCAGCGTTCCGGCTGATATGGTGAGTCTCGTACTGTTTATTTAATAGTTCTGTTATAGAATAACGTTTATTTCAGCCTGGTTTTGACAGAGAACATGGAAAGAAGAGGGGCGTGGGAAGGAAAAAAAGGTCTCGGTTGTATATTTAAGGAACATGAAGTTCCCAGTTAATTACCTTCTCCCTCCAGCCCGAGATGCTGGTTCTGCTTCGCTTTTTGGTAATGGAGTGGGAGATCTGCAGCGTCGCCTCCCTTGTAGCAAGGGAAGGTGGATGCCAGACTTCCTCACCTATGGCAGTCAATACCTGCGTGCTCACGCTTGGGTCATGTAGCACTGTTCTTCAGCTCCATCGAGCATTTTTGGGGATAAATACGAAGCAAAGCATTCGGGATGAATTGGTCGACTCATTTTTTCTTTCTTTTTTTTTTTTTTTCCCTTTCTTTCTTTCTAAACCCCTTAAACTTGGCTTGTGTCTTGCCAATGTTGGTGGGAAATTAATCTCTTCACTTGCTGCCGGCTCAAGAGCGAGAGAGAAATTTTCATGCGCTTTATTTTCATGGCGAAGTCTTTTGTGCACTAGCTGCAATCTGGACATTTTTCAAGGGCACTCCTAGTACTTCTTATGGCGGACTGTACTTCAGCTTGTGTTGGATACTCAGTTCAGTACGTTTAAAATAGGAAGGTGTAGCAGAGCATGAAGAGGTAGGGTGAATCAGGTCTGCTAGGTAATCTTCCATTCAGCACGACTGTCTCCATTTGTATGTATTTCTATAAATCAGGATATATTTTCATAAATCACTTAATTGGACAAAAAGACCCACAAAATCATAGCTGTAGTTTGATATGTTAATTCTTTATTCTTGCAGCAGGATATTTTCATTTATCTCCACATGGCTGTTCACATATAAAGAAGGTACTTATTTCTCCCAAAAAGCAGAGGACTTGTCTATGCTTTTTTTTTTTTTTTTTGTTTTCTTAAAATTTCAGGACGAAGTTGTGTTCTGCGGGTGAGACCTGCCTCTGTAGTGATAGCAATAAAACAGAGTAGCCCTTGTTTAAGTCATTGATGTACAGTTATTTCAGATATGTATGGCAAATGGGCTGTTGAAATAATGGTATCTTTTTGGTTGCTTACTTTCAGTGTTTCCTCCACAGCTTTTGTACAGCAGTCACAATGAGTGAATTTTGACCAAAAAAGCAGAAGTAGTGAGAAACAGAGGATGATCAAACAGCAGTTATAAGCTTACAGGTCTTTTATGTTCTCCCCCCTGCCTTTCTCAATACTATAAATAAATTTTGCCTCCCCTCGATGAAAACAGTGATGAAAGGCTTTAAACTCGGAGGCAATAAGCTCCTCACTATCAGTTTTCACATATTTCTTTTTAGTGTCTCTCTCTCTGACCGTTAGAGCCTTTTGAACACCCTTGTCTCCTGCCCGTGGCTGTCTAGCATTATATCACAGAAATCCTCGCCTGGGCTGTGGAGGATTAGGTGCAGATCTCTCAGTGCTGCTTTTTAAGTTGCCTGGAGGAGTCTCTTGACTATGACATGAAGCACACTCCTCTTTCCCTCTCATCCTGGGCTGAGCTGCCACCTCCGTGCTCCTCCTAGGGCCTGCCTGCTTGGGAGTCCCGGTGCTGCCACTAGGCTTGTAATGCTTGAGATTTTCTACAAAATACACAGATTTTAAGTTAGGCAAAGTACCTATGAAAACTATTTCCTTTTGTTGTTGCAGTGTAATGAGAATACCATTGGCTGGGGATAGCTGGGCCTGCTACTGCTCTGTTTATTCAAATCAGGAAGAAGCTTGTTATACATAGTGATGTTTAAATACTGAGTCATTACAAAAACATTTGAATGAAGATGTTACCAATGTCAGTAGAATTTAACTAAATAAATAGATATTTTCTGGCCTGTCATGGAACCATTTTTCTTCTAATTTCTGCATTATTAGCTGCAGTTTCTCTCTGAAAGTTTGAAGTGTGTTATAGACATTCCAGTTATTAATTCCAGCTAATAAATATTACTTTATGAAAAGATTGCTTGAGAACTCATTTTTGGTCTGCGTTTGTCACCATCCCCCATATTTCAAAGGAGCTTGTTCAGGAAAAAAGATGGGATTGCTGTTTGAAGAGGAGCACTTACCAGGCTGTCACCATGTTTATATATGTTTTTATTTAGTGTAGGATTTTGCAGTTTGCATTTCTCTTACCCACCCACTGTGTAATTTGCATTTGCAAAAAACTGATTTCTCATTCGGTAGGAGCTGGCATCAGTGTGATGGAGTGTCATTTTACGAAGATTCCATTATACTTAGTATATCGGCTATGATTTACATAAGTATTATAATAATTATGTTTGAAACTGTTTATGTCAGATGCATGAACTAACCTGTCCATAATCATAATATTATAATTGCTGCTTCTTAAAAACGTGTTAATTTGTCTTCCTGTCCCACTTTTGAGAATGATCTCCATACATAAATTCATAGTAAATTATCTGATTTTTGATAGGCTTTGTATTTCTAGGTAGATATAATTTGACCCAGTCTCCTGTTTGCTGACATTGAGTTGACTTGTTTCCAGGACTACGGCAGTTTTTACTAGCTAACCATTTCAACAGCACTTCTTAAATAATTAACACAGTACTTTATCATTTGCCTTCCACTAATAAATTGAACAGTGGCACACCATATACTGAGTATTGTAAGTTTGTGGTGCATTATTCCTTAGCAATGCATGCTATTTACAGCTTAAAGCTCCACTCCTGGAATGAAACCTGCTAGTATTGTCCTCTCTACCTGAGTAGTTTTCATTAACTTCATTAGGACTAGACATGTCTGGGGCAGTTCTTGAAGACTAAACTGCATATCTAAAGCCTAATTTTGCTCAATTTTTCACATAAACACTGATGACTGTAGTGGCAGCAGGGCACCTCTGATTATGTTCAGTAATTGAATCAGGTAATTTATCAGTTTTACCATTTGGTAGCAGTTAGAGATTGACTGTGAATAACAGCAGGGCGGTTTGCAAGTTGTATTTCTTTTGTAATGGTAGATAGACGTGCAATGGTTTATGGGCTCATGAAAGTAATCACTGACTTTTTGAGTGGACCAGATGAAAATGGCTTGATATTTGTTTAAACACTGTAGCTGACAATTTTAAAGCAAGCCATGAAAAACTTATGCTCAGTCAAGAAGTTATTACTCAAGTGAATACTTTCTTTTATTTTAGTGGAGTTATCAGAATCTGGGAAGTTTTGTCTCTGTATTCTGTGTGCCTATGATACTTCTCCTTATAGTTACAATTCTTCAGGGATCTTAGAAGTCCACAGAAAGCTGCCTGTATGATAAAAAAATATCAATGGTGTCCACCATTCCTTGTATTCAGTGTGTTTTATGCTGGTATGAAAAGAGTCTGCCAGCACTTTCTTTCTGGGCAGTTCTTTGCACGTCCTCTGGGAGATCCAATTCTTTTTCTGTCTGACAAGTAACAGAGGGTGATGCTTTTGGTTCATGGTGGGGTTTTTATTGTTGGTTTGTTTTCTTGTTGGTTTGTTTTTTTGCATTTGGTAAACAGCAAAATGCTGGAATCTATCAAACAATTTAAGATTCTGATTTTTAATGTGCATAGCTCTTCAATCCTAAGCTATACTTAGAAGATGTAGGTGGTATGGAAGAGATTATTTTTAAGAAAACTGGTGTTTGGTGTGAGACCATTGCAGTCATACAAGAGCATGGAGTATATGGTTTAAAATGTTTGTGTGTCACCAATGTTGAAAGGGGGCAGTAGGTGGAAGAAGAATAACAAATATAAACCCTGCTCAGTTCACTCCTTGTTAGTGTCAGCATCTTTAGTGGAAAAGTGTATGTGCATTTTCTTTTTTAGGAAATGTAATAGAGAATGATGATGAATAGCTGAACATATATAGGGACTTCCTTTTTAATACATATTAATGGAGGCTAACAGTGGAAAAGGATGAACATGAAACCAATGCTGCATCAGTAAGGGAATTCTCTGAATGAGGTTCAGATATGAGAGACTTAAAAGAGTAGCTGGTTGTACGGCAGCTGAGTTTTGTTGTCCGTCATTCAGTCTAAATTATTTAATTTAAGAATAATAGATACAGTAGCATTATAGTACACTTGGAATATAGAAAATAATTTGTTCACTGGTAGCATTTTAATGTATCAGAACGAAATGTGAGGTCCTGCATCTTTGTTCTTCTGTTTTAACTGCTTTTTCTGTTGCCTTCAGTAGATCCTTTTCATGGTTTTGAAAATTATTGTATTCCTGGTAGCCTTTGTGCATAATAGTCTTAAGTTAGTCCCTTACATTTTTTTAGCAATAAAAATATTTCTCTGTATTTTTGTAACCTCCACATGTTGAAAGTTCTAATTCATTGCATTCTGTGATAAAAGTAGCTTATTGAGGTCTATGTGGATATTTTTTCCTTCCCTTTTTTTTTTTTTTTTTTTTTGCAATTGTTTGCTGATTGTAGCAGAAACGAGTAGCTTATCTTTTCCTATTCTCAGTGTTTGTTTTGGGTTTGTTGTTCTCCTCTTGGAGAAGAATTTGGTGAGATCTGCGTTAGAAAGAAGAGCTTGAAGAACCTTCTTTTTGACTGCTTATATATTGAACCAATGTATTAGTCAGTTGAGCCTTTGTAGCATATTGTTGTGTTTCTTGTGATGTAATGAAGAACCTCTTTCTCTGTTATCTGAAGCAGTGGCCAGGGATAAACTTACCAAAGCTGGTCTTCAGTGTGTATATATTTGGATATACTCAAAAATGACTTGTGTTTGTAATTTCCCCCACCCACTTTTTTTGTTTCACAGATTAGGAAATGGCTTACCTATTTATCTAGCAACCAAAAAGAAATATTTTAGCAACAACTAACATTTTTCGGTATGGTACTGTGACAGAAACTTTGTAACATATTAGCACACCTGACCTATTCTGAAACAATGTTTCCATGACCTTCATCTCATTTTCTCGACCTTCATCTCATTTCCTTTGGGGATAAGCAGCATCCTGTGGATGGATTGATCCTTACGCTGGGCCCTGGTGCAGCTCTGTACTTCTGATGGAAGCGTAGGCTGATGGTATAAACTGTTTCTTCCTTCCTGCCACCCCCTGTTGTTACCTGAAACTGGTTTCTTTCTCCTTTTGTTGTCCAACTTGATGAAATACTGGAGGGATGTATACTGAAGGAGATTTTACTCCTCCCATGTTGGGAATGCTGGGAAGTAGCTGCTGGCAAGTTCCAGCAGGACTGAGAGACAAAAAACAAATGCTGAGTATATGTGAGTGTAGGAAAATGATCATATCTACAGCAGCAGGAATGCTCAATTCTGCATGTTAAAACATTGGCAGATATCATCTGGTAACTGGGCAGGTCAGTCAGGGTCTGAATGAGGACAAGTTGCATCTCGCAGATGTGGAATTAGGGACAATGTCAGGTATCTATGTCTGTATCGTGAAACACAGTCTGTGTTTCACCATGGAGCTTGTGACTGCTTTGTGCATATCTAAACCTAAATTTTCAATCATTCGGAGCCCATGTCTCACTTCCTTGGTTTGTCTTAAGGCTGCAGTAGGAACTTAGCCTGTCTGAATGTGGTCCTTGCAGGAGACTTGGTAAGCAATACTTCCATGATACTATAGGCAAAATGACTAAAGCCAGGCTTTGCTAATTTTTTTTAGTTGCGAGTTCCTCCCAGGTACAGCTTTTGTGGATGTTGAAAGCCATGGCCATGTTATTTGTAGTCAGTGGGGTTTACTTGTTTTATACTTCTCAGTCAGCTTTGTTACTCAGTAAAATTCAGAATGTAAACTTTTGGAGATCTGTAAACTTTTGGTCTCTATATCTTATGCGATAGTGAGAAGAATGGAGACCTCAGTTCTGACTCAGCCTGTGAGTGCTACACTAGCTTGCAGGAATCCCGAAATATCTGGAATGTGACTAATCATTCTTGTGGTTTTATATAAAAGAGATAATAGAGCGTATTTTCAGTCTTTCTGAGTACAATATTTGACCACTAGGTTGTTTTTTTCTTATTTTGAATATGGTAAAAGGCATTTCTGCTGATCACTACTCTTCCACATTGTCTGTTTTTACTGCAATTAATTGAGCCTACTAAAGTAGCAAGCTTTTACTGCCACAATTTTGCATGGGCAAACTGTAGCTCATCATAATTATTAAAGGGATATGACTGAGTGTGCTGTTTTCATTTTAGAAACATTGGAAAATGAGCTGCATGTCAATGAGAAATTTTAATGTCATTATGCTAATATCAAATATAAACTTCAAGGCTCCAGCTCTTCACCAGTTTTCACATAATCTAGAGCTCTGTCTTTTGGAATTCAGTTATTGTTAAAAATTATTCTGTAAATTCTTCTAGATAGGTAGCCTTTAGTTTTTGAGAGCCTTCAGTTATACATATATTGCAGAACATCTTAAAGCAATGACTGAAACATTTTTCATTTGGTATACCTCCAGACAAATACAAAGTCACACATATACTGCTAAGTGTTGGAAACCCTAATTGTAAGGAAGGACTGAGGAAAGAAAAACATGAATAATTACAGCTTTGCAAGAATTGGTAAGAGACAGGTTGTGGAGATATCAGTTGAAGTTCTACAAATAGCACTGTGCACTTCAATATCTGAAAAGAAATTTGAAGTGGGAGAAAAGTTGCTAAAAGAGCTTTCTAATAATGTAGATAAATTATTTAGGAGGACTGTTTGGTTTTGAGAATAATGCTTAAAGAAAAAGTAAAGACCTTCTTATTTGTAGGTCTGCTGAGCCTGAGAAATACAGATCTGCTGAAATACTTAAATGTTGCGGCTGACAACAACTCTTATATATTTGTGGAAATTCGTTGTATTTTGTGGTCACTAACTGAGATTGTGCCTAGCTCCTTGACAGAGGATGAATTTATTATTGCTGCTTGTAAACCATCCACAGTGAAGACCTGTTCTCAATTTGTAGTAAGATGCGTGTATGGTAAAATGTGATTAGAAAAAATAGTGTACATTTTCCACAGATAGGAACTTTGTGTAAAATGAAGATTTGGCAGATTGCACAACTGTGACACTGCCATCAGCATCTTATAGTTTCTTTCTTACTTTCTGTAAAGAAATTTGAAAATAGCTTGCCAGTGACAGGATTACATTTGTGGGTTTGTTTTGGTTTGGCTGCTTATTTAAAATTATTCGGGAGATTCATTTTAGAGTTAAATGGAAAGCTTGTGACACAGTTTAGCTGAGACTTTATTCCATGACACTGTCATTATGGAGACAGAAGCAAGCAATAAACTCCTTGAGCTTTATGTATCCCATAGAAAATAACCAAGTAAAACCAGAGATTCTGTCTAGGAGTTTGGTAGGTTTGTTTTACTACTACCTAACAAGGAGTTTGTGCCCTAGTGGGATGGAGGTACCAAAATGATACTTGATGGTCGGCAACACAGGGATGCAATCTGAAACACTTTGTGTTGGTGTCTACCTGACCTGCTGTGATGGTTTCGGTCTCTCTGAGGGCCGGTCTATTTTATGCCAAGGGCTTGGACCACTATTGAGGGACTGTCGTGGGTTAAAATTCTTCTCCTTTTGTTCTTTTTTCTTCGGGAATTTTTTCGTCCCATTTGTTGCTGGGATACCTTGATGGCCAAATCATCTGGTTAATGGCCGGGTGATTGAAGGGACAATGACACCTATGGCCACACCCTAAATGGGGAGACAGCTTTTGTGTGGTGGGGTGGGGATTGGGGAGGGGGTTTTTTCGCGGTTTGGGAGAGAGGAGGAGTTTTTTTTCCTGCTTGCGGCAGAGTGGTT